>JACGAQ010001406.1:0-61073 GCA_014119065.1 Orius insidiosus | reverse complement strand
ATCGAAGAGATATTGCTGAAAGGGCAGCAGAATGGGAGAAAATGGGCTTCAAGGTCATATAAACGAAAAATGTCCGCAGATTCATAAGCATTTGTCTAAAAGGGCCGCAGATTTGAAGAAATTAGGCTGAAAAGATCAGAGACAAGAATAAAATATGGCCGTGGACTCGTAGAAAATGTGCTAAAAGGGCCGCTCACTCCCAGAAAATAAGCTCAAAGGGCCGCAGAATCGTAGAAGTTTTAGAATGGCCAGACTGGGAGAAAATGGGCTTCAAGGTCATATAAACGGAAAAATGTCCGCAGATTCATAAGCATTGTCTAAAAGGGCCGCAGATTGAAGAAATCAGGCTGAAAGGTTCACAACCAGAATAAAATAAGGGCCGTTTACTCGTAGAAAATGTGCTAAAAGGGCCGCTCATTCCCAGAAAATAAGCTCAAAGGCCGAAGAATCGAAGAATATTGCTGAAGGGCAGCAGAATGGGGAAAATGGGCTTCAAGGTCACAAACGGATAAATGTCCGTAGATTCGTAAGCATTTGTCTAAAGGGCCGCAGATTGAAGAAATTAGGCTGAAAGATTCACAGACAAGAATAAATTAAGCTAAGAGGGCCGTTTACTCGTAGAAAATGTGCTAAAGGGCCGTGGACGTGAAAATAAGCTCAAAGGGCCACAGAATCGTAGAAGTTTTACTGAAAGGCCAGCAGACAGGGAGAAAATAGGCTTCATGGTCTTATAAACGGAAAATGTCCGCAGATTCGTAAGCATTTGTCTAAAAGGGCCGCTGATTTGAAGAAATTAGGCTGAAAGATTCACAGACAAGAATAATTGAGCTAAGAGGGCCGTTTACTCGTAGAAAATGAGCTAAAAGGGCCGTGGACTCGTAGAAAATAAGCTCAAAGGGCCGCAGAATCGTAGAAGTTTTACTGAAAGGCCAGCAGACTGGAGAAAATAGGCTTCATGGTCTTATAAACGGAAAAAGGTCCGCAGATTCGTAAGCATTTGTCTAAAAAGGGCCGCAGATTTGAAGAATTAGGCTGAAAGGTTCAAACAGAATAAATAAGGGCCGTTTACTCGTATAAAATGTGCTCAAAGGGCCGCTCACTCCCAGAAAATAAGCTCAAAGGCCGCAGAATCGAAGAGATATTGCTGAAAGGGCAGCAGAATGGGAGAAAATGGGCTGCAAGGTCATATAAACGGAAAAATGTCCGCATATTCGTTAGCATTTTCCAAAGGGCCCCAGATTTGAAGAAATTAAGCTGAAAGGTTCACAGACATGAATAAAATAAGCTAACAGGGCCGTGGACTCGTAGAAAATGAGCTAAAAGGGCCGCATAATCGCAGATTGTTTTACTGAAAGGCCAGCAGTCTTGGAGGGTTTTATAAACGAAAAAAAAATTCTGCTGACTTGTAAACATTTATCTAAAGGGCCGCAGACTTCTACGAAGTAGGCTTAAAGAGCCAAATTCTCAGAAAACAGTGAATGGGCATTAGACTTAAAACGTTGCCTTTCAAAATGTTTCTAAAAGGCCGCAAACTTAAAATAGACTAATAAAAGGCTTAGAAATTTTCGTATATGTCCAAAATCTCCAATTTTTTATTTCAAAAACATTACATCTACCCGTAAAACTCCGGATTGCCAACTCACAAGAAGCTTTGAGTTCCAAAAGTTGTTTATTTAATCAAAAATCCGAGGAAAATTGTTGTAAAAACATAAATAACGCCGCCTATAAATTAGAAAACAATGTTTGCTCAGATAGTGTTAAAAACAAGGAATGGCGTTATTTTTCTTAATAAAGCTCAGGTTAGAGCGTCTAAAGTTTTAAACGTCCCCCTGCGAACCATCCCCACCGCTCGCGCTGGTTTCCTCGCTTAAAACCACCGGAATTTCTCACGGTTCAAAAATTTACATGATATTAACCAATGTATTTTGAAACTGTCTCATTTGTTTGAGTTTCCGCCCCGCGGTATCGTTTCCAAACTTGCGACAAGGTAAATTTCACGACCCCCGAAACCTGTTCACCTATTAAAATTATTAACTTTGACTATAACGATTTATTAACGTAATTAGATCTAAAACAAACAACTTTAAATAAAATGACCTTTAAAGTTAATAGCGTTAGTATAATCCTATCGTTATTTAAAAATTTGACAATTTATTAAATTGTTTCTCTATTGATTTAGTTAATAATAATAAAGAGGTGTGTTTAGAGTGATTTATTTTATGCAGATAATAATGGAGGTGTGGCTGCCCTGGGCTGCATATTATGCCTCGGTTAGATTCGACCATTAGCACAAATGCTTTACCAAACTGAGCGAAAAAACATCACATCTCAATAATAATCTATAATTTGTTATTTCCCCTATAGCCTCTGCAGAACCTGTGAATTCAGCTGGAGGCCTTATGGAAGCTGCAATGACTTCGTTTCTTTGCGAAAAAGGGTTATTAGGGACGTAGAAAGGAAGGATAAGTTAGGCAATAATGTAAAGCTTAGATGTATCGCTGAATTAGCCTAACTGAATTTTATTTGCAGTGTGATGGAATTGGAAAACGGAAGTTCTGGGGATAGGTGTTGATTCAAGCGAGGAAAGGTTAGTGCGCGGAGTAACATGTGTGACATGAGTTTTCTTCCCCCAGGGGGCCTTACCTCATTGGCTCAACTTGTCCGAATTCCCGGATGGCGTCAAGTTAGGGGAAATCATGTAAAAGAGGGTCTGAGGAGGAATGGCTAAGCTAATTTAGAGGAAGCCTCGGGCAGGGAGCAATCGGCCCTTTCCTTGTCCCTTACACTCTTCTACAGACATCCAATTCCAATTTTTTTTCACTAAACAATTGTTATTTCTATAAACTTTATAAACTAATAGAAAAAAAGTAATAATTTTTTTCTGTCTTTACTTCCTGAAAATGTTGATTTGAAGAGGCATTTTGACAAAATGGGGATCGCTTTTCCCTTGTCACTTCACCCACTCAATCTAGATCTCCATTAGGGCTACGGTTACTCGGAAAACAATATGAGAAGAAAGGCAAACACTTTTACAACCCCATGGAGACAATAACATCCCACATTCCCTTAACCGTTTATAATTTTATCGAGTTTCTATTTTAAACTTCATCAAAGAGAAATTATTGTGAAGCCCCATATGTCCCGCTATTGAGGGGGTCCACAAATGGAACGGAAAATGGTTTTAAGCAAGGGAGGACTGGCCGGGGGTCTGTGGGTAAGGTGACCGAATTTCAAAGCGGCACGCTGTAGGAAACGGTCTAAAACGCAGTAAAAAAGATGTTAAAACACCCAGCCAACTGATTAAATGGGTGTTTCTACACCGTAAAATTGACGAAAACTACCCGAAAACGGGTAAAAGTGAGGTTTAACGCATAAACGCCTTACGAAACTAGTTTGTCTAGACCAGAAAATCGAAGATAAGGACCCAGAACCCGGTAAAACGCCCAGGCATCTGATTAAACTGGTGTTTTTACACCGTAAAATGGGTGAAAACTACCCGAAACCAGAAAAAAGAGATGTTTAACGCCTAAACGCCTAAAAAAACTGGGTTTTCTAGACCAGAAAATCGAAAGAAAAGGACCCAGAACCCGGTAAAACGCCTGGACACCTGATTAAAACACCGTAAAATTGACGAAACTACCCGAAAACGGGTAAAAGTGATGTTTAACGCCTAAAAGCCTAACAAAAGTGGTTTGTCTAGACTAGAAAATAGAAGAAAGGACCCAGAATGCGTTAAAAGAGATGTTTATCGCCCGGACACCTGATCGCACCGGTGTTTCTACACTGTAAAATCGAAGAAAACTACCCGAAACCAGGTAAAAGTGGTGTTTAACGCCTAAACACCTTACAAAACTAGTTTGTCTAGACCAGAAAATCGAAGAAAAGGACCCAGAACCCGATAAAACGCCTGGACACCTGATTAAACGGGTGTTTCTACACCGTAAAATCGAAGAAAACTACCCGAAACCAGGTAAAAGAGATTTTTAACGCCCAAACGCCTAACAAAACTGGTTTTTCTGGACCATAAAATCGAAGAAAAGGACCCAGAACGCGGTAAGAGAGATGTTTATCGCCCGGACACCTGATTAAACGGGTTTTTCTACACCGTAAAATCGACGAAAACTACCCGAAACCAGGTAAAAGTGGTGTTTAACGCCTAAACGCCTTACAAAACTAGTTTGTCTAGACCAGAAAATCGAAGAAAAGGACCCAGAACCCGATAAAACGCCCGGGCATCTGATTAAGCGGGTGTTCTACTCCGTTAAATCGACAAAAACTACCCGAAACCAGGTAAAGTGATGTTTAACGCCAAAACGCCTAACAAAACTGGTTTGTCTAGACCAGAAAATCGAAGAAAAGGACCCAGAACCCGGTAAAACGCCCGGGCATCTGATTAAACGGGTGTTTCTACACCGTAAAATCGATGAAAACTACCAGAAAACAGGTAAAAGAGATGTTTAACGCCTAAACGCCTAACAAAAATGGTTATTCTAGACCAGAAAATCGAAGAAAAGGACCCAGAACCCGGTAAAACGCCTGGACACCTGATTAAAACACCGTAAAATTGACGAAACTACCCGAAAACGGGTAAAAGTGATGTTTAACGCCAAAACGCCTAACAAACAGGTTTGTCTAGACCAGAAATCGAAGTAAAGGACCCAAATCCCGGTAAAACGCACGGGCATCTGATTAAACGGGTGTTTCAACACCGTAAAATCGACAAAAACTACACGAAACCAGGTAAAAGTGATGTTTAACGCCTAAACGTCTACCAAAGCTGGTTTTTATAGACCAGAAAATAGAGGAAGTGGACCCTGAACGCGGTAAAAGAGATATTTATCGCCCGGACACCTAATTAAACTGGTGTTTCTACGCCAGAAAATCGACTAAAACTACCCGAAAACAGGTAAAAGAGATGTTTAACGCGTAAACGCCCAACAAAACTGGTTTTTCTAGACCAGAAAATCGACGAAAACGACCCAGAACCCGGTAAAAGAGATATTTACTCTAGGACACCTGATTAAATGGTTGTTTCTGGACCTGAAAACCGAGAAAAACGACCCAAAACACGTTGAGAAAGGTGTTTAGAACCCCCAAAATCTTCCAAAGTCGGAGTTTATAGACCAGAGAATCGGAGAAAATGACTTAAAACCTGTTAAAACGGCCCCAGGAAGTCCGCCAATGAACGTTCGAGACCTCTCGTTTCCCCAATCGAAGATACTTCTCGCTCTCTCTAGGGAAGTAGTTACACCAGCTGTGGACAGTACTTTTTTTTTCCATAAAATAGAATATTAGTTTAATTACTTGTGAAACTTGAACGGTTGATACCCCTAGACTTATACATAATAATTAAACGACAGATTAATCGGGATAGCAATTTACCCTAATAGTGGGCCTTATAGTCCTAGACGCAATGAATTTACTAAGTATTCATGAGGTAACATAAATCTCATTTAGATTTATGTAGATTAGTTCGGAAATTTCAATGTTGACAAAGGGAAAATTTATATTTTCGATCCAATGTGACACGTGGGATCTTGGGTGTTCGACAGCAGAAACCACGATATTCGGGAGGCGATCTGAATTGTAAGCAGAACACGTCTCTCGGGGTCAAGTACATTTGTTTTATAACCAAGCAACCTTTTATCGAGAGGACCCTTTGTTTCGAGATTCTGAAAAACTGTCAAACTATGGCAATCGCATCCGAAATTTGAACACCTAGGCAAAATCAAAGACTTTGTAGCTACGAAACATCAATTCTCAGAAAGAAGTTTCTAAAAAGTTTAAAACGCTGAGTAAACCATTGTTATTTTTCCTCTTGTCTACTAAAAAGTTTCAGGAAAGGAGAAAACTAAATACATTTTTCTTGATTATAAATGTCTACAATAAAAAGAAGAAGAAATCTGGATTGCGGCGTTAAACTTTTATTTTTTTCCCCTCATCTTTTGACCAAATGACATCCTCAGTATTAAAAATAAAAAGACTTCCTATTTTTTAATATTAAAAAAAATTCCGCACAATTTTCATCGGAATCAACTTTTTGATGATTAAAAAATTAATTTAGGTCAAAAAGTGTATTAAGTAGTGAGGAGGTGGAGTTTGGCCTTGGACACGGCACAGTGCATATCGTGCTCCTTCCTATTCTCGTTTTAGTAGGGCAGTGAGTTTTTGTTTGATCTGAAATGTGGCCTATTAATTGACTTGGACCCGCTCTTCACGGTGAAACTATTTTTTTGGCATTTCCTTCAGCCGTTCGTTGGGTTTTTAATGCTGAAGAATTGTTTTTGAACGCGGTGAGTTTTCCAATTTTTCTTGTCTTCGTCTCGCATAGATCGTGAGCGTGATAAGCACGCCCCCACCAGACGGCACTCAAGGTTACTTGAATCGCTCGACTCCCGACTCCGGGCACCAGCTGTTTTCGCCGCTGTTTACTAATCCCATCCGTTCACTTTCACGTTTTTGTTTACTTTATTTAACAACGTCTTTTTAATAATTTAGAAATTCCTGCGCTTTATATGGATAAATCTTTCGATTTCTAATGAGGGATAAGAAACCAAGAATGGTTCATGGGTCCTAAAAAAACCAGGACGGCAGAAAACGGTACTATTGAGAAATATTTCACGCCACCTACTTCGAATAAGATCAAAAGAAAAAGAAGTCGAAGCTTTGGGTCTCCGGAGAGTGACATGGAGGTTGAGGAGGATGATCGGCTGGTGCGAATGATGAGTAAACTATTGGATCGGAAACTCTCGGATCATCTTAAACCTATCGAATCTCAACTTACGACCATAAACGAGCGACTTGATCGTGTAAGCAAGGAAAATGCTGCCCTGGCAACTAAATGCGCGAAGTTGGAGTTAGAGAATGTAGAAATGAGGGGTAGTATTGAATACCTTCTCAACAAAGCGAAAGAAAAAATTTGATCTTCGGAGGGCTGCCATCAGGGGAGACTCCTGACAATCTTGTGAAGGACCTTCTTACAAGAGTGTTGAAGATTGATGCACAAACTTTGGACCGGGCATACTACATAGGGAAAAACCCTAACAAAAAGCTTATACTTGGTGAATTTAAGAACGCTTCAGATGCTTGGAATGTGCTGAGGAACTCGTACAAGCTCAAGGGTTGCAATATCTGGATCGGGAAGGATTTGGCGCCTAAATCAAGGGAAGGAAAAAAGAAACTGATCGCGCTGAAGAATGAGATTAATTCGAAGGATAAAACTGCCAAGGCTACAATCAAGAATTATACGGTGATCTACGGAGAAAGAAAGTACACATGGAACGTAACTACAGGTGTCGTAGGCGGAAAGGAAGATTTGAAGGCTCTTCAAGATCTAGGGATTAAGGTTACGATAGAAAACCAAAAAAACTAGGAGGATGCGTGATGCAGGGTTCGGATTTTAGTAAGGAGCTAGAACGGGATATTAAAGGTAAATTTTTGATTTTGAGTTACAATGTCTGTGGTATAAAAAATAAAAAATGTAATGTAGGTTTTTTCGATTTCGTGGATGAGTTCGATGTTTTCTGTCTATTTGAAACATTTGTTGAGGTGAAAGATTTCAAGGAATTGGGGGGGTATTTTAGGGGGTTTAAATTACAGTGGATTGGGGCAAATAGGAATTCAAAGTTTGGGAGGGCTCAGGGGGGTGTGCTTTTAGGGATTAAAAATAAAAAAGAGTGTACGGATGTTTTTAGTTTTGTTAATATAGATGGTCTTTGGCTCATATACTGTAAAAATAATTATGAATTTCATTTACTCCCTGTGTATTGTAGAGGGGAAAACTGGGAAAAAGAATTCGGACAAATTAAGAACTTTGTTGATGCTAATAATGAAAATATGAGAATTGCTTTAATTGGTGACTGCAATGTTAGGATTGGAAACTTACAGGAGCTTTCGGATGGTCGGTATGTAGAGGGCACTAGATTTTCTTTGCTTCGTGAAGCAAGTGATAAGATAATAAACAAATTTGGCAAGGATTTTGTAGAATTTTGCGATGACCAAAATCTTGTTATTCTAAATGGGCGTACCCCTGGGGATAAAGAAGGAAAATATACATTTGTCGGTGCCCCAGGTGCCTCAACGAATGATCTTTGTGCATTCCCTAACGACTGCATTCAGTGTGTCATGGATTTTTCAGTCCTATCCGAAGTTTACTCAGACCACTTGCCATTGTGTCTCTTAATTGAAAGTGACGCCCTCCCTAAAGACTATAAATTAATGGATCTCCTACCTAAGCTAATATTTTCTAATGAGGACTCTAAATACTTTAAGGCTCGTTTAGAAGGAAGAATCAATAATTTCTCGGACATGCCAAATGATAGTACAGAGGCAGTTAACCTACTTCTGGATTTGGTTCGGAAGTCAGCGCATCAAGGTCGGTATGTTGCGGATTATGAAAAACGAAGAAAAGCTGGAAAAGGGTCACAGGTTTGGTTCGACTCGCAGTGTGAGCGGTATAGGGATAAAAGCTATAGGCTGTTGAATTTGTTTCAGTCGTCAAAGTTGGAATGGGTAAAAAAATTGTATATAAGCAGTAACTCGGAGTACAAAAAACTATGCATAGAAAAGAAGTCAAAGTTTTATGAGAAGGTGGTACAAGAACTCAGCACGGTGAAGGATACAAGCAGCTTTTGGAAAAGTGTTAGTCGGTTAAAAAATAAAAGGTTTATTAAAGGATGTCGTAAGTTAGATTGGTATAATTATTTTAAAAGTCTCCTTGATGTTGAAGTTCAAACTAGCCGAATGGTGTGGTGCATGCCGAATGTCAGAGATGAAATATTGGATCAGCCGTTCACAATTAGGGAGCTACAACAAGCTATTAGTAAGGCTAAGAATAATAAAGCACCAGGGTTTGATAGAATTCCCTTCGAATTTTTCAAAGCGGGTCCAGAGAACTTTTTTAAATGTTTGCTTGGGGTATACAATAAAATATATGAGGAAGGGCAGGTGCCAAAGAGTTTTATGCGTTCGCTCATATTCCCACTATATAAAGCGGGAGACCCAAATGATGCCAATAATTACAGGGGCATTTCCTTTCAGGATTGCGTTTCCAAGCTCTATTCTAGTATCTTACTAGGTCGGCTTGAAAATTGGACAGAGCAGCACGGGACTCTTTCGGAAGTTCAGGCGGGCTTTCGGAAGGGGTATTCCACTTGTGACCATATTTTTACGTTATTTGGTTTAATAAATTTGCATACGAGTGTGAAACGTGGCAAATTGTATTGTTTTTTCATAGACTTTCGAAAAGCTTTTGACTGCGTGGACAGGAATGCCCTGTACTACAAATTAAGTCAATATGGTGTATCCACCAAATTTATTAAAGCTATTCAGGGACTATATTCTTGCACTGAGTCGGCCGTCTGGACAGGGGATGGAGTTACAGAATTTTTCACAACTCGAAGTGGTGTAAAACAAGGTTGTGTTCTCTCGCCAATGCTTTTTGCCTATTTTCTCAATGACTTTCATGAGTATTTAGAAGGAGGAGTACGGATAACTGGCGCGCATATCAAGTGCCTCCTATATGCAGATGATATTGTGTTAGTTGCCCCAACAGCAGCGATTTTGCAAACGATGATAAGACAGGTCGAGAGGTATTGCGAGTTATGGAGCTTGAGTCTAAATTTAAAAAAGTCGAAAATAATGATTTTTAAAAATGGGGGGAAGTTAGCCCGAAATGAGAGGTGGAAGTTCAAAGGTGAGTCAATTGAAGTTGTAAAAACTTATACCTATCTCGGCGTTGATTTGTCGCCAAAACTTTCTATGAAAGCGCATTTACAAAAACGACTGGCGAAAGCAAAACAGGCTATTCATTCTACATATGCGAATCTAATCGCGAGAAGAGATGTTCCCCTCTCTTCTAAGTTTAAGGTGTTTGAAGCGGCGTCTAGATCGATTCTTTGTTACGCAGCCCAAGTTTGGGGAGGCAAGCAGTTTAATGAAGTTGAAAGGTTAAGTAAGTTTTTTGTGAAAAAACTGTTTTCGCTCCCTAGATATGCGCCAGATTATGTAGTTTATCTGGAAACAGGGATAGATCCTATTTATATGTTCACTCTGAAGCTACATCTTGAATATGTCAAAAAAGTTTTTTCGTTCAATGAGACACGTTTGCCTCTGTTGGTGGCGAGGGAGGTGGTCAGGCGAAAGATTGGATGGCACAACGATTTTGTGGCTCTTTGTAGTAGGAACGACGAAGCGATTATGCCATATCTGAATATAGGTGACGTAAAACAGGGATTGATTGAGAGGCTGTTGAAAAAAATAAAAATTAGTTTTGTCACGGACATGAGAGAGAAGGCATATGCCTCTAAGTTCCGCTCGTGGTATAAGTATTTGGACCACCCTATGGTACGAAGCCAGTACATGAATGATCAAAACGACCTTAATTTGATGAAAGAAATTTATAAAACCAGGGCGGGGCTTTTGTATTTGAATAATAGGGTGGGGCGTCGGGGGATGGAGATTTGCTGTTCGATGTGTGGATTGGGGGAGACGGAGGACGTGTATCATTTCGTCGCAGTGTGTCCGGTGTTGAAGGAATTTAGATTGCGGCACCTGCAAAAAAGTCATTTGTCCTATGGGGAATTTATAAAGGTGTTAAATATTGGGCCATGGGTCCCGCTAAGTAGATATGTTCAAGCAGCCACGAAATACAGGAAGTACCTGACTGATCATTTTAACTATTAGGTCATTTTGTAACTCGCATTAATTTTATTAATAGTACACAAATACAAGTTAATAATATCCTTAACCTGCATCATGCAAAAGCAAAAATAAAAATAAGAATAAATATTATAAAAGATTAAAAAAAAAAAAAAAAAAAAAAAAAAAAAAAAAAAAAAAAAAAAAAAAAAAAAAAAAAAAAAAAAAAAAAATCTCATACGTTGTCATATTTTTTGGAGGTTTCCTTTCTTTTGTTCTTTTTTCTCTCTCTTATCCAAGAAATGGTTTTTTATTTATTTGTAGGTATTTTTTTTTTGGCCAAACTCACCCAGATGGGTTTGAACCCCTTGGGTTAAAAAGACTTATAATGTATTTTATTTTATGTATTTTATTTTTTGTAAATAAAGTCTTCTTATTATTATTATTATTATTAGTGAGGAGGTCGGCCGGGTATAGTCCGTGACCCAGTCGACAAGTTTTACGCAACTCGTTTCACTCGTGACAACGGCCGCGAAGCGACTGGGGATTTCCAGTCTCGACATCTGCTAGAGAAAAAAATCAGAATTATGCAAACGGGTAATTCCGGGCTTAACTTATCTAATTCTAAGTTTCTTTGAACTTTCTCAACAGAAAAAAAAATCGTTTTATTTTTGTTTAAATAAAAACATCATTATTTATATTTTTTAAAAAGATGTATTATCTGATGTGAGAGGTTTCCGCCGCCTTTACGGCTTTCCAAATACTGACCTGCCGCGATCCGGGATTAACCCAGTTGCATGATTGCCTCCTCTCCCATACAATGCTTTGATAAATTCCAAAATCGATTTCACTTCCTAGCGGGTAACGCTTCGCTCGGATACATCCAGATGAGAAAATTTAGTACAAAAGGTTCGCAAATAAAAAAATTCTAAAAAGGAAGTTATTGTGATACCCTCGAAGTTTTCTATAGGTTCTTTTAACTCCTGTCGTGTTTTTGATCATGAAAATGGGATTCTTTCCCCTAGAATTTTGTAGCTCTAAAATAAATCTGAAGAAAATTCTTCAGGATTTCCGAGTTGAAAGTTTTTTTCATGACGATATAAAATTTAAAGGAATGCAAAGCCACTAGCCTAGAACGTAGCGATTGTAATTCTTGACTCGGGGGTGCTAACAGGGAATCTAGCGGTTCCGTTTTAACTGTTTTGCGGTCGATTTCGGAGTTGCTCTAAATTTAATTACTTCGCAATTCCTACGGTTTTCGACCTCAAAAATCACCAAACGTAAATTATTCAAATTAAACTCGGACTGAAAAGGGGCCGTATTTATAAACGTCCCTTTTCTCAAGGTTTCCTTGAAATCCTTCCTTTTGTGTAACACAAACACAACCCTTGAAGTGTTCCTTCAAACTTTAAGAAGTCCTCTAACGGAGGGCTTTCATTGGCTCATTACACACTTGATAAAGTTATTGACTATGGAAGACATGACACCCAAGGAACCAACACTCACAAGTTGGATTTTTTTATTTTCTTCTAAATATCTCCGAAACTGTTCGTCAAAACGAAATAAAAGATAAAAGAAAAGTTGTAGATAACAAAATTTTCTACAAAAATGTACTTATATGCTTTTCACGTAGGGCTTATAGTTTTGGACCTATCAAGCTTTTAAGTTTTAGGATTAACAAATCATTGTTATAACATTTTTTTTACGTTGAATGCGTAGGTTTTTTTCTCTTCCAATAAAAATATATTTTGTTGAAAAGCTCTTTATAAAGTATTAACGTTCAATATTCATAGTTTTTGTACAAACGATAAAAAAAGATTTCAAAATTGATGAAATGCTTGAAGGGAAAACATTTTATTCGAAGTGGCCCATTAAGGGAATAACATCGGGGTAAAAAACGATCTGGCTTATGGGACGATAAAGCATTTATCAGAGGACTTTAATTGAAATTCCTGACAGGGAAGTTTCCGAAGTCTAAACAATAAGTTTCCAAAAGGCGCCCTTCCCCTTTTTCATGTTTAAATTAAGATGAAAATGTTGCAATGAAAATTAAAGCGCAATTAAAATGTAGCGAAATGATGGAGATACCGTCGTTTCAGGGTTACCAAAGTGTAGGAGAAACTCGGGTTTTAACTTCCTTAAAGAAGTTATTGTGATACCCTCCACGCCGGGTATTTGGGGAGGGGGACGTGAGAGTAAATTCGAATATGGATCTATACCGATCTCAACTTTGTCTGTGGTGCCGGCCGGCCGTAGCATTTTTTTAGAAGACTTTACGGCCACAGTTTTCATCCGATTTTCACCAAATTTTCACACAAACTTTAGCCGCGAAGAAATAACGAGGGCGATTTTTGAAGTTTGAAAAAATGGCGGAGATATGTTGATTGAAATTTTAAAAAATTCGCTGCGGCCGAACCGTTAATCCGATTTTCACCAAATTTTCACCAATTACTCCTTATATTTTTTAAGAATTTTCGGTGTAAAAAAAATTGCCACTTTTTATTATTATTTTTTTAGTAGGAGAAATTTCATACTTCCTACCCATTACGAGAGGCACATCCTTAGGCCAAAGAGCCCATTATTTCTACCTTGACACTTGGAAAAATTTTGGAAAAACAAACTTAAAAAATTTTTCAAAAAAAAAAAAAAAGGAAAACCTGGAAAATAAAATTTTTCGAAAAAACAAAAAGACTTAAAAAATTTTTCACAAAAAAAAACTAGGAAAATTAAAAAAAAAATGGAAACTTTCCATCTTTATTTTTCCTTCCTTTATACTTTCCCTCCCTTCGTTATATTTTCGTTCCTTATACTTCCCCCTCCGCTATTTCCCCTCTGTTATACTTCCCCTCCGTTTTACGTCCGCTCCTTTATACTTCCCCTCCTATATACTTTCCCTCCTAATTGTTACTTCCCTTTAAGGAAGTTTTCGTTGGAAGCTCTTCAAACCAGCACTTTTTTCCCTAAAAAATTAGGTTTCTACGGGTTTTTGAAACCCCATTTATACAGGAGTTTTGGTAGTTTTTCTCGGTTTTTTTTTTTGACAAATAGAGCCCATTTTTACAATTTTGGGTAGTTTTTCCCTTTTTTTAGACAAAGATAACCCATTTTTACAGTATTTCTGGTAGTTTTCTTTGGTTTTTTGACAAAAATAACACATTTTTATCCTAATTTTAGGCAGTTTCTCTGTAAGTGGGGATTCTTCGGATTTCAAAAACAAAAAATTTTCCAGAGTTTTACTATTTTTCGAGGTGCGTGGGATACTAGATTATAAATAAAATATAAACTTTTATTTAAAAAAATTGTTTTTAATAAACTACAGGATGATAAAAATTACCATTATTGAAAGCCTTACGTAACTTACAGCAGTCTCAGGATTCGGTAATTGTTGGACAAGAGAAAGTTCACTTTCTCCAATTTTTTTTACAAAAAAAAAAGTAAAAATTAAATTCTAAAAATAAATAGAGCACCAGAAGAAATTTTTGGTACAATTTAATGTCCGGCGTATTGTCTTAGAATTTGGTTCCATTCCTTAGGGTAGTTTCTTTGTATGAAAAGTAATACTTGTTGTATTTGTCGTGTTTCCGCGGGAGAGCATTTAGGGCAAGCGCCTCTTAGAACCAACGGGGCGTAAACTATAAAATAAGGATGAAATTTAAATTTTTATGATGATGAGGTTTACTTTTTAGCCGTCGGCCGACGGGATCGCATGGGCCTTCTCCGATAGCGCATTTGAGCTGTCTCATGAGGTACCTTTGTCTTTAAGGGCGGTTTCGAGGGCGTCGCTTGAGATCAAAGATTCGTCCCCGGCGAGGCAGACGACCAAGCAGCCGAAGAGAGCGGCTATCTGAAAATAAAGCCAAAATTGAAAATTTGTAATAAAACAGAGTGTCTAAATTGCTCCCCCGCTCTGTGGGAAACTCAATAATCCGAAGAGAAGCAAGGCCAGATTTATGGGATTTATGTACATTTGTTACTGTTCAGTGGGAGAAAACTGTCGAAAAAAAAATATTTTATGGGAAAACACTATTTCATCAGCATAATTCTATGAAAAGTTCATTTCTAAAGAGACTGCCGGAAGAGAAAAAATAATTTTAAGTAATTAATTACAGTTATACAAAATGCTCTTTACAGCTGTCTCTTAAATGATCAACGCGATTCTCTCCTGCAGTAATTTCATGCGTATCATCTTCAGGAAGCCGTTTCGACCACGTGACGGGCATAAAACCCGCCCATTTTTCTTCCCCCTTCCGTATAAATATAATTTCTTAATAGTTCAACCCGAGTGTAAACATTTATGGTCGTCTGAGATTTATATGGGACTAAGAAATAACGCGAGAGAGGACCCCTTTTTAAGGGTAAAACTTCACCCCCTGGAGTCACAATTGATTTATCATACAAAAGAGAAAGAACTACAGAGAGAAAAAAAAATATACAGAATGTAAACACATTTGTATTCAGAAAAATCCTTTTTACGCAACCGTAGAGTTGGTCGAAAGCCGAGTTTAGGTATGTCTCTTAAAACAAAACCTCCATTTTCAAAAAAAAAGAAAAAGTCTTTTATTTCCTTAGGGGTCCGATTTTTCTTTCATTTTCCTATTTGATCTTTCATTCTTGATTTTGCTCCAATTTTTCCAGATAACTGTTGGTTTTTAAATTTTTTTTCATTAAGCTTTAGTATATAAATATTTACTTTATAAAAAAGATTTTTTTCAAAAATAAACAAGAAAAAAAAACGTCAGTTTTAAAATTATAATTTTTATATTAAAAATAAATAAATAAAGGATAAAACGATTTTGTATTTGAATTTATGAGTGCTTAGTGAGGTAAAAGCTAAAAAAAATTTTTCATAACCACATTCAATTTTTTGTAAACTGGGAGCAAGTTCAAAAATTGATAAAATATAGCTTCGTGCCGATTGTTTCTCCTAAAAAGCAGCAAAATCAGAAAGAATAATTTTAAAAAAAAGTTTTCTCAAAAATTGGTGCAAAACTTCACAGAAAAAGAGCCACCATAAAAGTGGTATGACGGACCCTTAACTCAGCTAATATCTCTGAACTACTCATTTCTCTTTTTTAACTTCCTTAAAGAAGTTATTGTGATACCCTCCACGTCGGGTTTTTGGGGAGGGGTCTTCCAGGGTCCGGAGGGTCAATTCGAATATGGATCTACACCGATCTCAACTTTGTCTGTGGTGCCGGCCGTCCGTAGCATTTTTTTCCGGAACACTTTACGGCCACAGTTTTCATCCGATTTTCACTAAATTTTCTCAAAAATTTCTTTAGCCGGTGAAGAAGAATGTAACGAGGGCGATTTTTGAATTTCGAAAAAATGGCGGAGATATGTCTGTTTGAAATTTTAAACAATTCGCTGCGGCCGAACCGTTAATCCGATTTTCTCCAAATTTTCACCAATTGCTCCTTATATTTTTTAAGAATTTTTGGTGTAAAAAAATTGCCACTTTTTAATTTTTTTTTTTTTTTTAGTAGGGAGAAATTTCATACTTCTACGCATTACGAGAGGCACATCCCTAGGCCAAAGAGCCCATTATTTCTACCTTGACACTTCAAAAAAATTTTCGGAAAAACTTTAAAAATTTTTCAAAAAAAAAAATGAAAACTAGAAATTTTTTCGAAAAAAAAAACTTAAAAAAATTTTCACAAAAACAACAAAAAAACTAGGAAAATTTTTCAAAAAAAAATAGAAACTTTCCCCTTCCTTTTCTTCCCCTCTTTATACTTTCCCACCCTTCGTATTACTTTCGTTCCCTTATACTTCCCCCTCCGTTATACTTCCCCCTCCGTTTTACGTCCCCTCCGTTATACTTCCCCTCCTATATACTTCCCTTTCTATATTGTTACTTCTCTTTAAGGAAGTTTTCGTTGCTCTTCAAACCAGTACGTTTTTTGGCCTCAAATTTGGCACTAACTTTATACTCCAGTTAATCTTTCAACAACCCGGGATTCGAACTCATGACCTCCAAAACTTAAAATAATTTTTTTCTAAACTGAAATTTGGATTGAAAAATCATTTGAACATTGATAATCGTGGATAAGATATCCTATAATCAAGCCTTATATCAAATTCATACTAGTTTCAACTAAATTAAGATAACCGAGTCCTAAAGCATGGTATGAATTTGGAATTTCGGGTCGACCAATTTATGTGAAACTTGCGAGAAGTAATTTAACTTTTAGTAAACTTAAACTTAAGATATGTTAAGAACTTCTTTTTTTAAAAAGAAGTTTTTGGGGGAGAGAATTTCTAAAATGTCAAATTCAATCTAAATCAAAGGAACAAAGAAAAATTAATACATTTTTTAGGAAAATATTTAATCAATTTTGGAGACGTGAAAATCCGGGTGGCTCAAAATCGGCGATCTTTATTAGAATCATTCGATTTTTCCCTCCCGAGGGAGCCCTCGTTTAAGTTGTCGCATTTTTTTAAAATAATCGGCGGATCTCAATAGATTGGGAGCCGGGCACGACTCTCGAGGATTCAATTACGTTTGAGATAGAGTTTGGGGACGAACACATAATACCATTACTACGAGTGTGACGGCGGGAGGGTAGGGAAGAGAGAGAGAAGTAGTAATCTAGATTTGCGGCCGTTTTATCCAAATGGTATCTGTTCTGGTAGTTAGGGGTCTTGGGCCCCTGCGGTTCGGTGCCTTGATTTATCTCCATGCTATATTGGCGGGTGAGCCACCTACACCCTTCGTCCCCTCTTTCGGTCAAACCGGACCAACATAACTTTCCCTTCGCATCCCTTACTATAACTAATACATTAATTCAATTCACGGTCCATGTTCGACTAAACTTTAAACTGAATTATATGACTCGGACCTTTATAAGCTACCTTTTACGATTTTCCCTTTAGTATCAACTATAATTAAGTTATACAGGGTAATCCAGTAAAGCATATTAAAAAAAATGTTTGAATACCATGAAAAGCAGAATAATCCAATTTTGACCAGATATTCAGGCATTTCCCCACTACAATACCTACAAATCCCACAAATTCCGAAATCGAAATTTAATTCCACAATTTTTTACCTCAAATCTTTAGAACGTTAAAAATTCCCTTTTTTTTAGGAACCTTTTTTTTTCTCTCCCTTTTTCCCTAAGCTGCATTGCCTTATGACTGATGAAGCAAATTTTAACGCTTCCCCTCGGAGTTTAAGCTTTCATATCTTCTTAGAATCCACGATGTTTTATAGCAAGAATATAAGCGGCAATTTTTCTTTTTCTTCCACCGCTTTTTTTACCCTCCCCGCACGCATTATTTTTCTTTTCCTGTAATGAAAATTAACTTCTGAATTTTTATACGCAAAATAGGTTGAGAAAGACAAAAATACAAAATATTTATAGAAAGACCACTAAAAACGCCATAAAATCGTAGAAAGGTCCCTAGAATCGCGCTAAAATCGTAGAAACACCTTAAAAATCGTAGAAAGACAAAAAAAAAACCAGTTAAAATACCCCTAAAACGCCTTAATTCGTATAAAAACCCTAAAATCTTATAAGACCGATAAATAAACCTTAGACTCGTAGAAATACCTATAAATAAGCCTTAGATTCGTAGAAAAGTTCCAAAAAACGGCTTATATTTATAGAAAGATCCCTAAAAACGCCATAAAATCGTAGAAAGATCCTAGAATCGCGCTAAAATCGTAGAAACACCTTAAAAATCGTAGAAAGACAACAAAAAACTAGTTAAAAGACCCCTAAAAACGCCCTAAAACGCCTTAAACTCGTAGAAAGGCTTTAAAAAAACGCCTTAAATTCGTATAAAAACCCTGGAATCGTAGAAAGACCGATAAATAAACCTTAGACTCGTAGAAAGACCCATAAATAAGCCTTAGATTCGTAGAAAAGTTCCAAAAAACGGCTTATATTTATAGAAAGACCCTAAAAACGCCATAAAATCGTAGAAAGATCCCTAGAATCGCGCTAAAATCGTAGAAACACCTTAAAAATCGTAGAAAGACAACAAAAAACTAGTTAAAAGACCCCTAAAAACGCCCTAAAACGCCTTAAACTCGTAGAAAGGCTTTAAAAAAACGCCTTAAATTCGTATAAAAACCCTGGAATCGTAGAAAGACCGATAAATAAACCTTAGACTCGTAGAAAGACCCATAAATAAGCCTTAGATTCGTAGAAAAGTTCCAAAAACGGCTTATATTTATAGAAAGACCCCTAAAAACGCCATAAAATGTAGAAAGATCCCTGGTAGAAAGATCCCAATACAAAAAGAAAAAAAAAAGATAAAAAAAATCTGTTTTTTAGAATTTATATATGGGAAACTAAATTAAAAAATTGTTGAGTCCCCGAAATTGATAAATCCCTTAATCACTTTTCTACGCTCGTAAAGGCCACTTTAAAAATCCCTACATCGTAATAACCAAAGTAATCTCACTTTTTCCAATCCAACCTACAATCCTTCCAGTCCGATTCCTAAATTAGACATTTATTGACTCCCCTCCCCAATTTTCTCTCTTCAAACTACTGCATGAAAAACCCTTCGATATAAGCGAATCACCAATTTTACAAGATTAACGCTTAAAATTCAATTATAAAATCTTATTTTGACATATTCATTACCTAATACGATTGGGAGAGATAATCGAATTTGTAGGGCGGCATCTACTTGGATGTAAATTAGATTAAGAGGTTAGTGATGGGGTGAAAAGGTGAACCGAGTATTCAACAGGTCACAATCCCTATCACTGTAAACTTTGGTGCGTAGTTTTTTATTGCCAATTGCGCATTTGTCACTTCCTCATTTTGTCTCTTTTGTGCCCAATCATTGAAGTATATCGCCTTTAATTCCATCAAGGACATAACATCTTCAATCTGAGGTTCTCAGAAGCCAGGAAATGCAAAAAAAAAAAAATTGGTAACGTCTACATTGACAGCTAAGGCCCTACGAAACTGAAGGATATCCTCATTATATTCTTCTCATGAGAATTTTCGTACTTTCCGTGCTGTCATCTCGTATAAAATCCGTTCGTGGGAGTCTTTCAATCAGGTTGGAAAGAAGAAAGAGAAGTGCTTGAAACAAAGTTCTTTGAGAATGAAAGGATAAAGAAAAGGGGATGGGGAGGTTTACAACTTACTAGAAGACCAACTTGTGTTTACGTTCTAATTAGATTTCGTCGAGAATACCTTCTTACTTTATACATACTAAATAACCTGGAGTAACTTTTAACACGACCTAATCAACGGCTCTTTTTTATAGACCCGAAAACCCATTGGTTATTACAGTTTTGCCAGGGGTGGCTTCATTCGTAGACTTCTGGTCGACGGGCTAAAGCAGGTTCAAGGACGACGTCTGAAAGGGTTGAGGGCCAATGGCGAGCAAGAAGTTGAAGCAGAGGCTGCTATCGTCGATTAATGTTCGACGGTTCAAAGGTTCTAGCAGGTTCAAGGTCGTTAGACGTCTGAAAGGGTTGAGAGCCAATGGCGAGAAAGGGAGCAAGAAGTTGAAGCAGAGGCTGCTATCATCGATTACTGTTCGACGGTTCAAAGGTCATTATAAGCGAGCCTGAGACAAGTGGGTCGTTACTGAAGAACTAGAAACTAAAATGAAATCAAAGTTCCCAATTTGTGTTCTATCAATTGTTTTAAGTACACCCTTGTCTCATACGCCTTTAAAACTTGGTTTTAACCCACTTCAAAATCCACTAGAGATCCTCCCAGAGGCATAAACGAAGGTAAATCGACGTCAACTTCGAAAGGGCCTCGGGGTCTTAAGGAACAAAAAGTATTTGTCAACATCCTCATTTAACAAAGGCCTCTTTCCTTTTATTTGCCCTTTCAAAGTCATTAGACCCCTCCAAGGCTGAAAAAAAACTTCTTTTTTTTTAATAGTCGGACATTTCCGGAAATCATTGCATAATAAGCGGAAAAAGCGTGACAGATCACCTTACATCATCTCCGCCTTTTTTTGTGTGTGCGTTTCATCCACTTTCACCCCTAAAATAATTAAAAATGTTTATTTTAACCCAGAGTAAAATGGGCGCATTAATTTAATTTAAAATGGTAATAGATTCGGAAGGATTTGCATGCTCGCGGATATGATGGAAATTTCAAGACAATGAATCTCTAATCAATTTTCTCTGCCAAATCATCTAATTTCATAAATATTTTTATAACGAAAATCTACTAATCACAAAAATTAACGACTATCTTAAATAAAAAGAAGTTTAAAAAATTTAATTATCAACGTAGAAAAAATAAAAGTCTTCGCCCAGCCAGGCCACATGGAACGGGCGTGAACAGCCCTAATTTCTCATTCCTATAATATAAATAGTATTTCTTCGCGTTAATTCTAACACCGGACAAGTCATTTTTCCACCATTTTGATGTCAAAAGTGCATTTTGTCGTGTTAGTTCTAACACCGTTTCCTAGGTTTTCAGGAGAGCCAAAATACAGATTAATTTTTCATTTGAATCAATGCATTCTCTGTTGGCTAAATCGTGAACTACGCGTTTTCTGTTGGTAATAGGGTTAAACTACCAACGGAATTCGATTCTCCACAAAATTACCATCAGAAACAACGGCTAACTCAAAACTGACAAAAACTGACTTGTCCTGTGTTAGAATTAACGCGACGATTAGATAAAAGGAGTATTTTTGGATTTTGGATCCATTTTTGGATTTTCAAAAGCTCGAATTTATACATTTTAATCATAAAAAATTAAAAATCATAAAAAATTATGATTTCGAAAATTGACTTTTTTTTCTGTTTTTCTAAATTTTTATGATTTTTGAAAAAACTCTTTTGTACTTGAGTAAATAAATTATTATAAAGCCAATTGAAAAGGAAAAAAAAATTTAAAAACCAACAGTTTTCTCGCAAAATGGGAGCAAAACTTCGAAGAAAAACGCCAACGTAATAAGAGGTACAACGGACCCTTAAGGTCACTAATTATTTTTACTCGGCGTAGACTCCACAGACTTCAAAAAAAACGCCCCGGAGGGTGTTGCGATCTTGAAGCCATTAGAGAAAATCATTTCCATAGTATATATGAGGAGCTCCGGGTACGAAGGGCGAACTCGACAAAACGTTGTTTCGAGATATTCGCATTTTAAAGTTTCGGTTTTTACGTATTTAAAGGGGAAAAATGGCGAACTCAACATAAAAATTATATGGGTGTATTCACCAAGAGGTCAAGAATCTGAAAATGAAAAAAAAACTGGTAGACCCTTCCCCAAAAACTCGACGTCGAGGGTATCACAATAACTTCTTTAAGGAAGTTAAAAAAATTTGTCCGATGTCGAGTTCGCCCTTCGTATCCGGAGCTCCTCATATAAGCCTAAAACTAATTTTATGTACATTTTGATTGCCTTTTTGTTTTCACCCTGAGTACCCGAAGTCGTTTTTATCTTTTTAAATGTAGCGGACAATGGTTTCCTGAGCCTTTTAATCTTGAAACAAGGGTTACCTATTCTAGTTCTGAGTAGATAACGCTTTGTTTTCCCTTAATACCCTTTTTTTATTGTATTTCTGTCCTCTTAGAATTAGAAACTTTTTATTTAAAAAAGCGATTAGTCCTTGGAAATTATTCCAATTATTACTTCACAAGAAAATCTTGCACAAGAGGTCCTCTCGCGAATAAATAATGAAGACAAATAGGCCGAGGGAAAATAAAATCATGGGTTTTTTTCAACATGGACCAAGAAAAATTAATCTATGACAGATAAAATCGTTTTATCGTAAGATAGTGAAGTAAATAAAAATTAAAGTTGGTAAGACTGTTTATGTGATTTAAATTTTCGGTTGTCTTCTTGATAAAAGGGCCTCGTTAATTTTCCAAGACTAGGATTACTCATTGAGACTCGATTGGAGGGTAGATGTTTATTCACTTAATAGCCTCTAGGTACTTGATATTATCTTCCGCTCCTAGATTACTCTCGGAAAAACAAATATGTTCCATTGTTTTCTCGTATTTGCACGAGAACTCTAAAGAAAGTGTAATCAAAAGGGGAAAATCTTATACTCGTCTAAATTAAGAAAATCCAATTACTTATTTACAAAAAGGGCTTTGAAGTTCTCAAAATCTAATTTGACTCGTATTTGATTATACTAATAAGTTGAGGGATCTTTTAGGAGAAGGGGAGAAGAAAAAAAAATTCAAGGTATACAATCCAAATTAATATCAAGCGGTCTAGAAAGACAAAAGGATCAAAGGTAAGCTATCTCCAAAGAATTCAATTAAATAAGGATCTTTTATTTATCCTAAATATTATTTTAAATAATTTTGAACTCACCTGAAGTAGTCTAAAAGAACTCATGTTCACGAATGACTCCTCGATTGAGAAGGGAAAGTAAACTATTATAGAAAGTTCCCTACCACCAGTGTCCAGACGGCTCCCCCACTTTTTAATATTAACGAGTGACAAATAAAAGTACTTTTCTCAAATTACGACCGTACTTCCTTAAAAAAAAATTTTTTTTTACTTCACCCCTGAAGGCGAAAACGTCACAGCAGTTCTACCAACTGAAGCAGCAGAAAATATCACAATTGCAATACCCTTGATGGACGATTTTTTGGAATTGCTTTTTCAGAGCACGTCATTTATTCCTGTTAAATCTGCAAAGAGTTTGAAGCTCAACAAATTCTTTAATTTTCGCTATAAAATTGGATTTCACAGATTGAAGTTATAGCAATACCCTGGAAAGACGATTTTTGAAAGTGGATCTTACATATGAAAGATGCCTTATCCCCATCACCAGAGTCTAGACGGCTCCTCAACTTTTAGGTATTAAGGAGTTTTAAATAAAACAGGGATTCCCAAACTTTTTGGAGTCCCTTTTACCAGTCGAAAAGCGTGCCGGAGCCCTTCACCTTACTTTCGAGAGAATGACTACTCATAAGATTTAAGAATGTTATAAGATATTAATGTTATATAGAATGTTATCGTAATCATCGGACGTGAGAAAAGACCAGACAGGACCAGCCAGAACCAGACAGGACCAGGCAGGACCAGGCAGGACCAGGCAGGACCAGGCAGGACCAGGCAGGACCAGGCTGGACCAGACAGGACCAGGCATATTTTGTGCACGAGTCAAAGGGATAGCGAACCATCATCCCCGCTATTGGCGCTATCCCAATGATGTTGAATTTAACTCTCAAAAGAATGACTACTCAAAAGATTTATGTAACAAAATATCTGTCAAAACCAGACAGGACCAGACAGAACCAGACAGGACCAGACAGGACCAGGCAGGACCAGGCAGGACCAGGCAGGACCAGGTATATTTTGTGCACGAGTCAAAGGGATCGCGAACCATCATCCCCGCTATTGGCGCTATCCCAATGATGTTGAATTTAACTCTCAAAAGAATGACTACTCAAAAGATTTATGTAACAAATATCTGTCAAAACCAGACAGGACCAGACAGGACCAGACAAGACCAGACAAAACCAGACAAGACCACACACGACCAGAGAGGACCAGGCATATTTTGTGAACGAGTCAAAGGGATCGCGAACCATCATCCCCGCTATTGGCACTATCCCAATGATGTTGAATTTAACTCTCAAAAGAATGACTACTCAAAAGATTTATATAACAAAAGACCTGTCAAGACCATACAGGACCAGGCAGGACCATACAGGACCAGGCAGGACCAGGCAGGACCAGGCAGGACCAGACAGGACCAGGTTGTTTGAACGCCTATAAAAGTTGCTATAAAATCTACCAAAATTTACTAAAATTTGAATAGAGACTCCAATTTTTAGCCTGGTTCGGAGGAAAAAGAACCTTTAAATTAACCCAAAATGTGCATAAAAGGCATAGGATTCACTAAAAATTCTAAAATGTGGAAAATCTCTAATTTTTGAACCGCCAGGAAAAGAAAAACCATCAAAAGAACTTAGAAATCTCCTAACAATCCTGTAAAAATGGGGTTTCTCCGTCAAAAAACCGGCAAAAAGTCTAGACGGCTCCTCAACTTTTAGGTATTAAGGAGTTTTAAATAAAACAGGGATTCCCAAACTTTGTGGAGTCCCTTTTACCAGTCGAAAAGCGTGCCGGAGCCCTTCACCTTACTCTCGAAAGAATGACTACTCATAAGATTTAAGAATGTTACTTATTGTAATCATCGGACGTGAGACAAGACCAGACAGGACCAGACAGGACCAGACAGGACCAGACAGGACCAGACAGGACCAGACAGGACCAAACAGGACCAGGCAGGACCAGACAGGACCAGACAGGACCAGACAGGACCAGGCAAGACCAGGCAGGACCAGGCAGGATCAGACAGGACCAGACAAGATCAGATAATACCAGACAAGACCAGACAAGACCAGACAAGACCAGACAAGACCAGGCAGGACCAGGTTGTTTGAACGCCTATAAAAGTTGCTATAAAATCTACCAAATTTTACTAAAATTTGAATAGAAACTCCAATTTTTAGCCTGGTTCGGAGGAAAAAGAACCTTTAAATTGACCCAAAATGTGCATAAATGGCATAGGATTCACTAAGAATACTAAAATGTGGACAACCTCTATTTTTTGAACCTCCAGGAAAAGAAAAACCATCAAAAGAAGTTAGAAATCTAAAAATCCTGTAAAAATGGGATTTCTCCGTCAAAAAACCGGCAAAAAAACACCGTAAAAATGGGTGTTAAAGGGGCCGAAACCGGTCGTGAAATAATTTTTTTTTCATTGTTTCTCGTTAACACATACAAAATAATAAAATTATTTTAGTACCCGGAAAAGACGATTTCTGAAAAAAGAATGGACAAAATTTACTTTTGAAGCAGTTGGAGAGCCAGATTTTAAAAAACAATTTGTATTTCGGTTAACCCTTTTCCAGGTGAAAAATCTGCATAAAAGGTTCGACGTGAAAGGGATTTAAATTGTGCGTTTAAACTAATGAATAAAACCGTTTTTCCCCCTCGTAATTTTATTTTTCTCAAGAAAAAATTTTTCAAAAAAGTTTTTAATCTTTTTTTCAACCGCTGATAAATACAATTAATTTTCTTTGTCTGCTTTTTAAAACTTGGAGGTTGAAACAAAAAAAGGGAAAATAAAGGGTAAAAGATCCTTGAGTAATTTCCGCTTGGAAAGAGGCAATTTAACTGGTCTTTCTGGCTGGAATTACGTGTATGGCCTTATTTTTTTTCCACCGTGAATTTTCCAAAATCTTATTTCTAAAAATACGATAAATAAGGAATCACAGTCAGGAAGTCCTGAGTGGGCGATGATTTTTCTCAATGAAAATTATTATCTCTCATTATACAGAAATGGAGGGCTAAAAATTGTTTTTCCAAAAACAAAAAAGTTTATATTGCTAAAGTTTCTTGATAAAATAATTAAGTTCATGGCAGGGTGTATTGTATTATTAATTCAATCAATGATGATAAAACGCGGGTTATCTCAGCCGGAAAATGCCTTTATACGCATAAAGCGTTGGGCCGAGTTTAATTGCAGATATGGAAATGTGCATGCGGGATTGCGGATGTATAGAAAGAGAGGGGAAGATGGGAAGTTTGTTGTAAATCTTCGGTTAAATGACACTAATTGGTGCTCCTGCGGGGTCCGGGAGGGATGAGGGCGTGAAGTCGGCGGGGGGGAGTATCCTAGGGGATCGCTGGAATTCCGTCATATTCATGGGGATTCCTATGAAAGCCTTCTCAACTATTGAAATACGTCAGCGACACCCCTGAACCCTCTCTACTGTTTACCATAGGGGTCGAAAATTGGTCGGAGGGTAGGGCGGACGGAATTCATTCTCGAAATGTTCGACTTCCACGCGAAAACTGCCTCCCCGCACTTTGATTTATTTCACGATCGTGTGTGCACAATTTGCCAACTACAACGTAATTAGGTTTTACGAGCAGAGCCATGAGATTTACATTCAAGCTGCAGATACCTATTTTATCAAAAAAAAATTTATAATACTAAATTACTCTCGCTGAAGGTACTGAGAAATACTAAAACGTTGATAAATGGGAGAAAACCCTATACAAATTAGAAATGAGTACTGCCGATGTGTAACCTATGGCCTTCCCGTACCCTCCGATCGTGATCTAATCTTGATCTTGTCTAACCTTGTCTGGTCTTGTCTGGTCCTGTCTGGTCTTATCTGGTCCTGTCTGGTCCTGGCCGGTCCTGCCCGCTCCTGACCGGTCCTGCCCTGTCCTGTCTGGTCCTGTCTGGTCCCGTCTGGTCCTGTCTGATCCTGTCTTGTCTTATCTGGTCCTGTCTGCTCTTGTCTGGTCTTGGCTGGTCTTGGCTGGTCTGGTCTGGTCTTGGGTGGTCTTGGCTGGTCTTGTCTGGTCCTGGCTGGTCCTGGATGGTTCTGTCTGGTCCTGGCTGGTGCTGGCTGGTCCTGTCCGCTCTTTTCTGGTCTTGTCTGGTCCTGTACGGTCCTGTACAGTCCTGTACGGTCCTGTCTGGTCCTGTACGGTCCTGTACAGTCCTGTACGGTCCTGTACAGTCCTGTACGGTCCTGTCTGGTCCTGTACGGTCCTGTACAGTCCTGTACGGTCCTGTCTGGTCCTATTTGGTCCTGTCTGGTTCTGTCTGGTCTTGTGAGGTCTTGTCTGGTCTTGCCTGGTCCTATCTGGTCCTGTCTGGTCCTGCCTGGTCTTGTGAGGTCCTGCCTGGTCTTGCCTGGTCCTATCTGGTCCTGTCTGGTCCTGTCTGGTCCTGTCTGGTCCTGTCTGGTCCTGTCTGGTTCTGTCTGGTTCTGTCTAGTCTTTTCTGGTCTTGACAGGTCTTTTTAAATATAAATCTTTAGAGTTGTCATTATTTTGAGAGTTAAATTCAGCATTATGGGGATAGTGCCAATAGCGGGGATGATGGTTGGCGATCCCTTTGACTCGTGCACAAATATAGACAACGGAAGAAAACGTGGCTTCAAAAATTTTCTCTTTTTTGTCTCTTTCGGCATTTCCATTCGTCTGGCTCTCGTATACCAAGCGCCGTGTAAACTTTAGTTCTTTGCCCAGACTAATATTTGAGGAAGCTAAAATGCAGTTTCATAACGCGTGAGAGGACCGACTGCCTCGGACTAAAGGATAAAACGTTCAGAACCTCCAAGTATCCCTCGGGTTGTGTGTTTTCAATTTATTACCTTTTAAACAAAGTTTTGTACTACCATAATTATTATTGTTGAAAACTGAATAACAGAATATTGCGGCAGTATAATTACCGTTTGAACGGTCCCGTGTACAATGCTCCGCTCCGGAATTGTAGTCTTTGAAAATTATGTGTAATAGTTTCCGCCCTTGCACAGTTCAAGTTGGGCAAATAGGGAAATCATTTTAGAAAATATCACTTGCTTCATTATTTTAAGTTATTCTTTGAAAGATTGGAAAAGTCCACACAATCCAGGCTGACCACCAAAACGGGCCAAAGGAATTTTTTCCCTGATATTTTTCTTTTTCCCAAAAATCGCTTTGTAATTTGTTTTTAAGAAAAAAAAAACTGAATAAATTCAACCCTAAATTTACTTTTATTTTTTAAATCGGGGCCTGCTCCGGCAGTTTTAAATTAATTATGATGGTTTTTAGTTGCCATAATAAAGGTCAAATTTGATTGCTTTGTATTGAAACCCTTTTGTTATTTCAGTTTAACCTAAACTCTGTACTTTCAATCAAAATGGGAGAAAGGTTCAATTATTAGGGAGAACCAGTTGTTTGCACCGTTAAAAAAAATTCTAAGAATTGTGGCTTTTTTTTTTTTTTTTTTTTTTTTTGGATGCTCCCTGCGAATCGTAAAACTAAATTATAAATACGAAAAGGGTTGAACTCGTAATAACAGAAGGGGGCCACTTAATTAATGTTTTATGGGTTTATACAAAAAGGGTCTTTTATGCACATTCTCCCTTGTACAAAATGTCCCTTTTGTTATTTTTTTGTTCATATGTTTTATTATTTAGCCGTTTTCTGAATCTCGGCCTTTGTCCCACCTAATGTGGATCCTGTCAACGTATTTTAGGCAGAAAAATTTTAACAAAGATTTCCTCGTTTTTGACGTTCTAAAACGGGCATTCAGTTTTTTCAACAGATTTCTAAGAAAAATTTTTAAGAAAATTAGCAGTATTTGGTGAAAATTGGTAGTACAAAATTCTTTAGGTAGAAAAACGACAGTCTGGCTGAGGGATACCACTCTCGCCCGTAGTGAACGTCTCACATACAGGGATTCGGGTCGTTTTTCTTGATGTTCTTGTCTAAAAAAAACCCGTTTTATCCGGTTTTCAGGTGTTCAACACCTTTTTCCCGTGGTTTTCATTGTATTCCTCGATTGTTGGTGGAAAACTTCCGTTTTATTTGGTTTGTGAGACCTGTTTCTCAATTTTCTGAACCAGAAAAACACGTTTTATCTGGTTTTTAGGAGTTCAACACCTTTTTTTTCCCGTGGTTTTCAATGTATTCCTCGATTTTCGGTGGAAAAACTCCCGTTTTATTTGGTTTGTGAGACCTTTTTCTCAATTTTCTGAACCAGAAAAACCCGTTTTATCTGGTTTTCAGAAGTTCAACACCTTTTTCCCCGTAGTTTTCATTGTATTCCTCGATTTTTGGTGGAAAAACTCCCGTTTTATCTGGTTTTTGAGCCCTTTTTCTCGATTTTCTGGATCAGAAAAACACGTTTTATCTGGTTTTCAGAAGTTCAACACCTTTTTCCCGTGGTTTTCAATGTATTCCTCGATTTTTGGTGGAAAAACTCCCGTTTGTGAGCCCATTTTCTCGATTTTCTGGACCAGAAAAACACGTTTTATCTGGTTTTTAGGAGTTCAACAACTTTTTCCCCGTAGTTTTCATTGTATTCCTCGATTTTTGGTGGAAAAACTCCCGTTTTATCTGGTTTTTGAGCCCATTTTCTCGATTTTCTGGACCAGAAAAACCCGTTTTATCTGGTTTTCAGGACTTCAACACCTTTTTCCCGTGGTTTTCAATGTATTCCTCGATTTTTGGTGGAAAAACTCCCGTTTGTGAGCCCATTTTCTCGATTTTCTGGACCAGAAAAACACGTTTTATCTGGTTTTTAGGAGTTCAACAACTTTTCCCCGTGGTTTTCATTGTATTCCTCGATTTTTGGTGGAAAAACTCCCATTTTATCTGGTTTGTGAGCCTTTTTCTCGATTTTCTGAACCAGAAAAACCCGTTTTATCTGGTTTTCAGGAGTTCAACACCTTTTTCCCGTAGTTTTCATTGTATTCCTCGATTTTTGGTGGAAAAACTCCCGTTTGTGAGCCCATTTTCTCGATTTTAGGAGTTCAACAACTTTTTCCCCGTGGTTGTCATTGTATTCCTCGATTTTTGGTGGAAAAACTCCCGTTTTATCTGGTTTGTGAGCTCTTTTTCTCGATTTTCTGGACCAGAAAAACCCGTTTTATCTGGTTTTCAGGAGATCAACACCTTTTTCCCGTGGTTTTCATTGTATTCCTCGATTTTATGGGCCTGAAAAACACGTTTTATCTGCTATTCAGGCGTTCAAACTATGGGCAAAAATCTTCTTGAATTTTTTTCCTTGGAAACGTATTTAATAGGAATTTTCTCTGAAAAGTTTTTATTAACTTCCTTGTAGAAGTCTCTCTACTTTTCAGAGAAAATTCCTATTAAATACGTTTCCAAGGAAAAAAAATTCTTTGAACACCTGAGATTACTGGAGGACCTCCAAAAATTAGACAAGGGGATAAAACAATAACTTCTAAAAGGAAGTTCATAAAACTTTTCTGAGAAAATTCCTATTAAATACGTTTCCATGGAAAAAAATTCAATATTTTTAATATTCGTTAGAAAGAAAGAAAATCAAATATGAAAGAGAAGTAATAAAATGTACAGAGCGGAAAAAACACGTAATATTCTACGAGTGTTCTCGTTAAACAACTCTTGACATAAATGAATATAAAGTCAACATGAGAAAAATAATTACTTAAACGAAATTTTTATAAAATATGGCTTCTCAACTTATTGATCACCATTTAGAGAACGTCAGGCTGGCCGTCCGGCAGTAACCACAGATAACAACCCGCTTTTAGATGACGTCACAAATTACATTCCTATAGATGACGCTCTACCGGATATTTCAAAAAATTCCATTAATTAGGTAGATTTCTTTTTTGGTTTCATATTTTTTGGGATACACAGAAAATACACTTCAAAGCCCCTTTTACAGAGATTAACATTTTTTTTATCAACTTTAATATTTTTCATATTTGATACGCTGAATAAGGAAATGAGATTATCTAGTTGTGGAAGTAGGTATATAAATTTTCATGTTTTCTAGTCCCGCGGTCTCACCTAGATTGCAGTTCCTTTTTCAATGATTTACGCCTTCCGACGGTCGTGAAATTACCATTTTATCCGACGGTTTTAAGTCATTTATTTTTTTCAGAAATAACCGTTTTTGGATAAAATTCATGTTATTTAGATTTTAAATCGCGTTGAAAGCTTGCATTGTCTTGCGTTTAATATAAAGACTAAACTGCAATTTTCTAGATAGCTTTTTTTTTTTTATAACTTTCATTCCAATTATGTTGAGTGCCCTTTTCTGTGTTTATACGCCGTCGATACAATCACGAAAAAAAAGGGATGATACACTTTTTTTTTAATGTTTGTAAATATTATTTAAAAAATTGGCAAAAATATAAATGAAAGAGGGGAAAAATGTTTGAATTTGAGGGTGTCCGGTAGATTGACCGGGATTATTATTCACTTCATCATGTATATCTCCAATCCCGAGATTTCTGTACGGCCGATCCCCTCAGGAGGAAAGAATGAATTCCCCTCTAAAATAAGTTTTTGTTGATAAAAATACTGGTTTGAAGAGCTTCCAACGAAAACTTCCTTAAAAAGAAGTAACAATATAGGAGGGGGTGTAACGGAGGGGGAAGTATACGGAGGGGAAGTATACGGGAGGGGAAGTATAACGGAGGGGGGAGTATAAGGGAACGAAAGTATAACAAAGGGGGATGTATAAGGGAGGGAAAGTATAAAGGAGAGGGAAGTATAAGGAAGGGGAGGAAGATAATGGGAGTGGAAGTATAACGGAGGGAGAAGTTTTTTTTCCCAAAAATTTTTTTTTTAAATTTTCCGAGTTTTTTTTTTTTTTTTTTTTTTTTTGGGTTTTTTTTTTTTTTTTTTTTTTTTTTGAAAAATTTCCGAGTTTTTTGTTTCCTTTTTTTTTTTTTTTAATTTTCCGGTTTTTTTTTTTGCGATTTTTTTAAGTGTCAAGGTAGAAATAATGGGCTCTTTGGCCTAGGGATGTGCCTCTCGTAATGGGTAGAAGTATGAAATTTCTCCCTACTAAAAAAAAATAATAATTAAAAAGTGGCAATTTTTACACCAAAAATTCATAAAAAATATAAGAGTATTTGGCGAAAATTTGGTGAAAATCGGACCAACAGTTCGGCCGTACCGAATTTTTTAAAATTTCAAACAGCCATATCTCCGCCATTTTTTCGAAATTCAAAAATCGCCCGGGTTACATTCTTGTTCACGGCTAAAGAAATTTGTGTGAAAATTTGGTGAAAATCGGATGATGACGGCCGGCCGGACCACAGACAAAGTTGAGATCGGTAAATATCAATATTCGATTTGACCCTCCGGGGTCTGGAAGACCCTTCCCCAAAAACGACGTGGTGGTATCACAATAACATCTTTAAGAAGTTAAAAACTTTTCTTTTTATTCATTGCTAAACCGCAAGTATTAAGGGTCCGTTATACCTCTTGATTCGGTGGCGTTTTTATTTGAAGTTTTGCTCCAATTTTGCAAGAAAACTGTTGGTTTATTAATTTTTTTTCTTTTTGATTTGGGTTTAGAATACATTTATTACGTAAATACAAAAGATTTTTTTCAAAATCACAAAAATATAGAACATACTTACAGAGTAAGGATAATTGGTTTCACTTCGATACTTTGGATCTCAATTTTTTTTTCCTCCCTTCCAACTATCTTGGGTATCTTCCAAAGGTTTTAGTTAATTAAAACTAAGGGATTAAGAAACATTTAAGAAAAAAGTGTTCGTTTCTTGGTATCGTTAAGCGCTGGATTTCCTTGAGTGACGAAGCTAGCAATTAAATAGAAAGCAAGTAATGGGAGAATGAGATAAGAAAAAGGGGAAAAAACGATTTTTTAACAAGGAGAAAAAGAGATAATTAGGAAAAAAGATGACCTTTAAAGTTTCACGTACTCTTCATCCTACAATACGTAAAAAATATTATTTTTTAAATAAAAGACAAAGCAATCTCTTGTATACAAGTGCTTTAGTTTAGCCTTAGGACATTTTTCAACTCTTTCCCTTTTTTATTAGTTTTTTTTGTCTTTCCTATTCTCCCTGATAACATTTTTTGAACCGCTGCGGGGACGCGTCACTTCACGTTTTATCACCCTCTGTTTTAGGTTGGCACCGGTTCAATTTCTGTCCACAGCGATGTTTGAGGATGCCTCTTTTTGTCCACTCGAAAATTTATAACATGAAAACGTTATTTCATGCAGAGGTCAAATTTTTTTACCCTTTTGTTTTAAAACATTCGACCTGAGATTGAGAATTTTATATTAGACTAATATAGGACGAGAATGGGTTTTATTGAACGGTTTCACCGTTAATGGTTGCCCGTTTCGATCATTAGTGCCAACTCTGAATCATTTTAATGTTTGATACGTTTAAATGATGAACCGAAATAAATTACTTTGACCTGACTTTTAGAACCGTATTTATCATGTTTCCATAAGGAACCCTTTTCTAAAGGTTTCCTTGAAAATGCTTCCTTGAGTGGAGTAGCAGCAGCCACTGCAGACCGCTCCAGAATCAATGCTTCCTTGAGTGGAGTAGCAGCAGCCACTGCAGATCGCTCCAGAATCAATGCTTCATTGAGTGGAGTAGCAGCAGCCACTGAAGATCGCTCCATAATCAATGCTTCCTTGAGTGGAGTAGCAGCAGCCACTGGAATCGCTCCAGAATCAATGCTTCCGAGTGGAGTAGCAGCAGCCACTGCAGATCGCTCCATAATCAATGCTTCCTTGAGTGGAGTAGCAGCAGCCACTGGAATCGCTCCAGAATCAATGCTCCCCGAGTGGAGTAGCAGCAGCCACTGCAGATCGCTCCAGAATCAATGCTTCCTTGAGTGGAGTAGCAGCAGCCAATGCAGATCGCTCCAGAATCAATGCTTCCTTAGGGTAGCAGCAGCCACTGCAGATCGCTCCAGAATCAATGCTTCCTTGAGTGGAGTAGCAGCAGCCACTGCAGATCGCTCCAGAATCAATGCTTCCTTGAGTGGAGTAGCAGCAGCCACTGCAGATCGCTCCAGAATCAATGCTTCCTTGAGTGAGTAGCAGCAGCCAATGCAGATCGCTCCAGAATCAATGCTTCCTTGAGTGGAGTAGCAGGAGCCACTGCAGATCGCTCCAGAATCAATGCTTCCTTGAGTGGAGTAGCAGCAGCCACTGCAGATCGCTCCAGAATCAATGCTTCCTTGAGTGGAGTAGCAGCAGCCATGCAGATCGCTCCAGAATCAATGCTTCCTTGAGTGGAGTAGCAGCAGCCAATGCAGATCGCTCCAGAATCAATGCTTCCTTAGGGTGCAGCAGCAGCCACTGCAGATCGCTCCAGAATCAATGCTTCCTTGAGTGGAGTAGCAGCAGCCACTGAGATCGCTCCAGAATCAATGCTTCCTTGAGTGGAGTAGCAGCAGCCATGCAGATCGCTCCAGAGTCAATGCTTCTTGATTGGAGTAGCAGCAGCCACTGCATCACTCCAGAATCAATGCTCCTTGAGTGGAGTAGCAGCAGCCACTGCAGATCGCTCCAGAATCAATGCTTCCTTGAGTGGAGTAGCAGCAGCCACTGCAGATCGCTCCAGAATCAATGCTTCCGTGAGTGGAGTAGCAGCAGCCACTGCAGATCGCTCCAGAATCAATGCTTCCGTGATTGGAGTAGCAGCAGCCACTGCAGATCGCTCCAGAATCAATGCTTCCTTGAGTGGAGTAGCAGAGCCACTGCAGATCGCTCCAGAATCAATGCTTCCTTGAGAGGAGTAGCAGCAGCCAATCCAGATCGATCCAGAATCAATGCTTCTTGAGTGGTGTAGCAGCAGCCACTGCAGATCGCTCCAGAATCAATGCTTCCTTGAGCGGATAGCAGCAGCCACTGCAGATTGCTCCATAATCAATGCTTCCTTGAGTGGAGTAGCAGCAGCCACTGCAGATCGCTACAGAATCAATGCTTCCTTGAGTGGAGTAGCAGCATCCACTGCAGATCGCTCCAGAATCTCTCTTCTTTCTTACTGTGTGCTCCCTGAGAGAAGCGCCGGCGACACCTTCGTGTTCTCTCTTCTCCCAAAACGTTTTCCCTACAGAACTGCCAACCTCATTTTAAAATCTACCAGAGCGAAAAATCAACTACCTGCTAATACGAAACGTCAGAAAGAAAAATTGAAAATTCCGCTAATCGATCTGTTAACGTTATAAACTGACAGTTGGCAGAACTGACTGGATGATTGAGAGATGGTTTTATAACAAAAATAATTAAGACTTTTAGGGGGGTGGGAATTAATTAGTGTTGATTTAATTTAACAGAGGATCGGTTCTAGGCATTTTAATTTCAAGCTTTTTCAATTTAGTCAACTGTTAAACAACACGAGTTGTTAAAACAATGGGGAATTAAACAATAAAGATTGAAAAAGCAGTAGTACATATTTATTTTTGTTCTAAAATGGAGGATGGAAATAATCACGCCTTCTCTGAGTATCGAACTGTTGATAGATCGTGATAGATCTTCTCGTCTGAAATATAATCCACTTAAAGCTTTTAACGAAGGCTAACAGATTTGATACATAGCTGAGGATAAAGTTAAGGCACATTGGAATATGGTATTGTGGTCACGTCAAAGCTAGTAACCTAATCTAATTATCAAAATGGCCTGACAGTTGAGTACATATTAGCTAATTAATTTCCATCCCCGGACGAATAATTGATGAATGAGACTGTCAGATACTGTAGATTTACAACCTCACGATTTAAGCGTGGAGAGATAAATTTTTCCCTCCGAAATTATGCCGTTCGGTTGTTTTAATACTTAATTTACATTGAAAATTGTACTGAAGCTTATATATGTAAAATACTAAAAGATAATTCGAGTTGATGACCGACTTGACAGTTGAAGTGAAGACTCCAAATCCTCGGCCATATTGCGTGAAGACAGTTAAAAATGTAGTAGATACTTCATTGATGATTTTTTTCTAACTTTTTTTTAGTTGCTTCCGAAGCTTTTGAAAGTTATCAAAAAATCATATTACGATGATGAAACTTTTTGACCCGAAGGGTTTAAACGTAACAATAAAAACAATTTAAAAAAGAGGGGAACTAGGATTAGTAATTCAAGAGACTCTGAATTCAATTGATTAAAAAGAAATAAAGTATTAAAAATAGAATGGAGAAATTTCCACAAAAAGAATATTTTAGATTCAACTTCATTTAAAGTAAATTTTAAAAAATTCATTAAATATTTTACTATAGGTTACCTAAATTTTAACTATAAGCAGTGGGATAACCGATATCAGAAGTTAGATGGCCGATATCAGAAGTGCGATAGACGATATCAGAAGTAGGATAACTAATATCAGAAGTGGGATATCCGATATAAGAAGTGAGATGGCCGATATCTGAAGTGGGATATCCGATATCAGATGTGAAATTACCGATATCAGAAGTGGGATAACCGATATCAGAAGTGGGATATCCGATATCAGAAGTGAGATAACTGATATCAGAAGTGGGATATCCGATATCAGAAGTGAGATTACCGATATCAAAAGTGGGATAACTAATATCAGAAGTGGGATATCCGATATAAGAAGTGAGATGGCCGATATCTGAAGTGGGATATCCGATATCAGAAGTGGGATATCCGATATCAGAAGTGAGATTACCCATATCAGAAGTGGGATAGACGATATCAGAAGTGGGATAGACGATATCAGAAGTGGGATAGACGATATCAGAAGTGGGATAGACGATATCAGAAGTGTGATAACCATCTCAGAAGTGAGATTACCGATATCAGAAGTGGGATAGACGATATCAGAAGTGAGATTACCGATATCAGAAGTGGGATAGACGATATCAGAAGTGGGATAGACGATATCAGAAGTGGATAGACGATATCAGAAGTGGGATAGACGATATCAGAAGTGGGATAACTAATATCGGAAGTGGGATATCCGACATAAGAAGTGAGATGGCCGATATCTGAAGTGGGATATCCGATATCAGAAGTAGGATAACTAATATCAGAAGTGGGATATCCGATATAAGAAGTGAGATGGCCGATATCTGAAGTGGGATATCCGATATCAGAAGTGGGATATCCGATATCAGAAGTGAGATTACCCATATCAGAAGTGGGATAGACGATATCAGAAGTGGTATAAACGATATCAGAAGTGGGATAGACGATATCAGAAGTGGGATAGACGATATCAGAAGTGGGATAACTAATATCGGAAGTGGGATATCCGATATAAGAAGTGAGATGGCCGATATCTGAAGTGGGATATCCGATTTTAGAAGTGGGATATCCGATATCAGAAGTGAGATTACCGATATCAGAAGTGGGATAGACGATATCAGAAGTGGTATAAACGATATCAGAAGTGGGATTTACGATATCAGAAGTGAGATGACCATCTCAGAAGTGAGATTACCGATATCAGAAGTGGGATAGACGATATCAGAAGTGGGATAACTAATATCGGAAGTGGGATATCCGATATAAGAAGTGAGATGGCCGATATCTGAAGTGGGATATCCGATATCAGAAGTAGGATAACTAATATCAGAAGTGGGATATCCGATATAAGAAGTGAGATGGCCGATATCTGAAGTGGGATATCCGATATCAGAAGTGGGATATCCGATATCAGAAGTGAGATTACCGATATCAGAAGTGGGATAGACGATATCAGAAGTGGTATAAACGATATCAGAAGTGGGATTTACGATATCAGAAGTGAGATGACCCATCTCAGAAGTGAGATTACCGATATCAGAAGTGGGATAGACGATATCAGAAGTGGGATAACTAATATCGGAAGTGGGATATCCGATATAAGAAGTGAGATGGCCGATATCTGAAGTGGGATATCCGATATCAGAAGTAGGATAACTAATATCAGAAGTGGGATATCCGATATAAGAAGTGAGATGGCCGATATCTGAAGTGGGATATCCGATATCAGAAGTGGGATATCCGATATCAGAAGTGAGATTACCGATATCAGAAGTGGGATATCCGATATCAGAAGTGAGATTACCGATATCAGAAGTGGGATATCCGATATCAGAAGTGAGATTACCGATATCAGAAGTGGGATAGACGATATCAGAAGTGGGATAGACGATATCAGAAGTGGGATAGACGATATCAGAAGTGGGATAGACGATATCAGAAGTGGGATAACTAATATCGGAAGTGGGATATCCGACATAAGAAGTGAGATGGCCGATATCTGAAGTGGGATATCCGATATCAGAAGTAGGATAACTAATATCAGAAGTGGGATATCCGATATAAGAAGAGATGGCCGATATCTGGGAATCCGATATGGGATATCCGATATCAGAAGTGGATATCCGATATCAGAAGTGAGATTACCCATATCAGAAGTGGGATAGACGATATCAGAAGTGGGATAGACGATATCAGAAGTGGGATAGACGATATCAGAAGTGGGATAGACGATATCAGAAGTGGGATAGACGATATCAGAAGTGGGATAACTAATATCGGAAGTGGGATATCCGATATAAGAAGTGAGATGGCCGATATCTGAAGTGGGATATCCGATTTTAGAAGTGGGATATCCGATATCAGAAGTGAGATTACCGATATCAGAAGTGGGATAGACGATATCAGAAGTGGTATAAACGATATCAGAAGTGGGATTTACGATATCAGAAGTGAGATGACCCATCTCAGAAGTGAGATTACCGATATCAGAAGTGGGATAGACGATATCAGAAGTGGGATAACTAATATCGGAAGTGGGATATCCGATATAAGAAGTGAGATGGCCGATATCTGAAGTGGGATATCCGATATCAGAAGTAGGATACTAATATCAGAAGTGGGATATCCGATATAAGAAGTGAGATGGCCGATATCTGAAGTGGGATATCCGATATCAGAAGTGGGATATCCGATATCAGAAGTGAGATTACCGATATCAGAAGTGGGATAGACGATATCAGAAGTGGTATAAACGATATCAGAAGTGGGATTTACGATATCAGAAGTGAGATGACCCATCTCAGAAGTGAGATTACCGATATCAGAAGTGGGATAGACGATATCAGAAGTGGGATAACTAATATCGGAAGTGGGATATCCGATATAAGAAGTGAGATGGCCGATATCTGAAGTGGGATATCCGATATCAGAAGTAGGATAACTAATATCAGAAGTGGGATATCCGATATAAGAAGTGAGATGGCCGATATCTGAAGTGGGATATCCGATATCAGAAGTGGGATATCCGATATCAGAAGTGAGATTACCGATATCAGAAGTGGGATAGACGATATCAGAAGTGGTATAAACGATATCAGAAGTGGGATTTACGATATCAGAAGTGAGATGACCCATCTCAGAAGTGAGATTACCGATATCAGAAGTGGGATAGACGATAACAGAAGTGATATTACCGATATCAGAAGTGGGATAGACGATATCAGAAGTGGGATAGACGATATCAGAAGTGGGATAGACGATATCAGAAGTGTGATAACCATCTCAGAAGTGAGATTACCGATATCAGAAGTGGGATAGATGATATCAGAAGTGAGATTCCCAATATCAGAAGTGGGATAGACGATATCAGAAGTTGGAAAGACGATATCAGAAGAGGATAACTGATATCAGAAGTAGGATAACTGATATCATAAGTAGGATAACTGATATCAGAAGTGGGATATACGATATCAGAAGTGAGATAACTAATATCGGAAGTGGGATATCCGATATAAGAAGTGAGATGGCCGATATCTGAAGTGAGATATCCGATATCAGAAGTAGGATAACTAATATCAGAAGTGGGATATCCGATATAAGAAGTGAGATGGCCGATATCTGAATTGGGATATCCGATATCAGAAGTGGGATATCCGATATCAGAAGTGAGATTACCGATATCAGAAGTGGGATAGACGATATCAGAAGTGGTATAAACGATATCAGAAGTGGGATATACGATATCAGAAGTGTGATAACCATCTTAGAAGTGAGATTACCGATATCAGAAGTGGGATAGACGATATCAGAAGTGAGATTACCGATATCAGAAGTGGGATAGACGATATCAGAAGTGGGATAGACGATATCAGAAGTGGGATAGACGATATCAGAAGTGTGATAACCATCTCAGAAGTGAGATTACCGATATCAGAAGTGGGATAGACGATATCAGAAGTGGGATAGACGATATCAGAAGTCTGATAACTAATATCGGAAGTGGGATATCCGACATAAGAAGTGAGATGGCCGATATCTGAAGTGGGATATCCGATATCAGAAGTAGGATAACTAATATCAGAAGTGGGATATCCGATATAAGAAGTGAGATGGCCGATATCTGAAGTGGGATATCCGATATCAGAAGTGGGATATCCGATATCAGAAGTGAGATTACCCATATCAGAAGTGGGATAGACGATATCAGAAGTGGGATAGACGATATTAGAAGTGGGATAGACGATATCAGAAGTGGGATATACGATATCAGAAGTGTGATAACCATCTCAGAAGTGAGATTACCGATATCAGAAGTGGGATAGACGATATCAGAAGTGAGATTACCGATATCAGAAGTGGGATAGACGATATCAGAAGTGGGATAGACGATATCAGAAGTGGGATAACTAATATCGGAAGTGGGATATCCGATATAAGAAGTGAGATGGCCGATATCTGAAGTGGGATATCCGATATCAGAAGTAGGATAACTAATATCAGAAGTGGGATATCCGATATAAGAAGTGAGATGGCCGATATCTGAAGTGGGATATCCGATATCAGAAGTGGGATATCCGATATCAGAAGTGAGATTACCGATATCAGAAGTGGGATAGACGATATCAGAAGTGGTATAAACGATATCAGAAGTGGGATATACGATATCAGAAGTGAGATGACCCATCTCAGAAGTGAGATTACCGATATCAGAAGTGGGATAGACGATAACAGAAGTGATATTACCGATATCAGAAGTGGGATAGACGATATCAGAAGTGGGATAGACGATATCAGAAGTGGGATAGACGATATCAGAAGTGTGATAACCATCTCAGAAGTGAGATTACCGATATCAGAAGTGGGATAGACGATATCAGAAGTGGGATAACTAATATCGGAAGTGGGATAGACGATATCAGAAGTAGGAAAGACGATATCAGAAGAGGGATATCCGATATCAGAAGTAGGATAACTGATATCATAAGTAGGATAACTGATATCAGAAGTGGGATATACGATATCAGAAGTGAAATGACCCATCTCAGAAGTGAGATTACCGATATCAGAAGTGGGATAGCTGATATTAGAAGTGGGACAACCTATATTAGACGTGGGATGATCATTATTAGAAGACATACGATTTTTTACTTCAGCCGAATTGTCTATAACCAAAGTCGACTGTACATTCGTATAATAAAGACCTCAGTTTTATGTACTAACTTCAGTTTCTTTATGAAATGTCGAAGAGAAGCGTTTTAAATAAAAAAAAAAAAAAAGAAAACTGCTTAATTTATTCACTAATTGCCTTATTGTCTGGGAGAAAATTTATTGGTTGCAAAGTGTTGACTGGTGATGGACGTGAAGGGTTCAAGGGGTGAGGACGTCGATGGCGACGGTAGAGGAAGCGGAGGGGAGGAGCTGAGCGAAGCATTGTTTTATTTAACTAGTTTCGCCTCTGTCAATGACTCAATTAAACAACCGGCGAAGGGCCCCGGCTGAAGGGTTGCCAGGGCATGGATTGTTCAGAAAAGAAAGGATGGGAATCCTCAAAATTGATTTAACTAGACGACAATGGACTCCGGCCAATCTTTTTAACGCCAATTTAACAATTAAATTGTCCTCTTCAATTTAAAATGTTTTATTTACGTTTATTCAGGATTTAGTTTCCCAAACACTAAAATATAAACATTTAATTTTTTCCTAGAAAGTTCTTTATTGTTAACTTCTTCAAAGACTGGAAAAGGTACTTCCTAACCTCTAAGAAAGAGAGAAAAAAATCTTGGTGTAAATATGAGGCGCTCCGGATACGAAGGGCGAACTCGACAAAACGTAGATTCGAGATATTCTCATTTTAAAGTTTCGGTTTTTACGTATTTAAAGGGGGAAAAATGGCGAACTCAACATAACAATTATATGGGTGTATTCACCAAGAGGTCTAGAATCAGAAAATGAAAAAAAAACTGACGTCGAGGGTATCACAATAACTTCTTTAAGGAAGTTAAAAAATTTGCCCGATGTCGAGTTCGCCCTTCGTATCCGGAGCGCCTCAATTATAATAGGGAGATCTTAGTGGTGTTCTCCCCCAACTCGTAAAGTTGGCTGGGCGAAGACTTCCTTTTTAACTTCCTTAAAGAAGTTATTGCGATATCCTCGACGTCGGCTTTCCCCAGAGGGTCAAATCGAATATTGACCTCAACCGATCTCAACTTTGTCTGTGGTGCCGGCCGGCCGTCCACAATTTTCAAACGATTTTCACCAGATTTTCACCAAACTTTCTTTAGTCGGTGAAAAAAAACTAAGAAGGGCGATTTTTGAATTTTGAAAAAATGGCGGAGATATGTCTGCTTAAAATTTTAAAAATTCGCTGCGGCCGAAAGAAGTTATTGTGTACGTTGGTCCCATTTTCACCAATTGCTCCTTATATTTTTGACGAATTTTTGGTGTAAAAAAATTGCCACTTTTTAATAATATTATGAATTTTTTTTAGTAGGGAGAAATTTCATACTTTTACGCATTACGAGAGGAACATCCATAGGCCAAAGAGCCCATTATTTCTACCTTGACACTTAAAAATTTTTCGAAAAAAAACTTGGAAAATTTTTCAAAAAAAAAAAAAAAAAAAGAAAATTAGAAAATTTTTTGACAAAAAACTCGGAAAATTTTTCAAAAAAAACTCGGAAAATATTTAAAAAATTGGAAAAATTTTCAAAAAAAAACTTCCCCTCCCTTATACTTTCCCTCCCTTCGTTATACTTTCGTTCCCTTATAGTTCCACCTCTGTAACACTTCCTCTGACTTATATTTCCCCCTCCTATATACGTGTACATCCCCCTCAGTTATACTTCCCCCTACTATATTGTTACTTCTCTTTAAGGAAGTTTTCGTTTGAAGCTCTTCAAACAAGTACTTTTACCCTGTTTTTCAATGGTAGTGATGAAAACATATGAAATCGCCCTTTTTGAGGAAGTTTCCTTCAGGGTCAGCTCCAGGCTATTATTTTAATCTTTATTAATGATAATCATAAAATTCTAGGTAGGTAGCTACATACATATATTGTTCTATTCTCTCCAGTATAGTTTATATCAGGATATACAACATAATAGCTAACATTCTAGCTGTTTACTTACGTAAATTGAATTTATAATTAGTCATATGCCCAAATGGAATTTCAGGAATTATTTTTATGGCAATTTTTTAAAATTTCTATATATTATAAATTTATAGAAAACTGGGAGGTGAGAGAAGAGGTCGTTCTTCTCTACCTTCCCACATCTCGGACAAATCGGCGTCATGTAAACAGAATTTGAGAAGCACAAGATGCCCCATAATTTCGAATTTTATTAAGTATTGAAAGAGTGAAAGGTAGAATTGAACGTTAAATCCTTGAATTACCAATTAGGATTCAAAAGGTGTCTATCACAAAAGAAAATCTCCTAAAATCACATTTACCTTATAAGAAATTGTAATCGTAAATTACATTTTGTCCGACTCTGATCCGAGGCAATTAAATTTCTTTTCGACAAAGGAAAAGGAATCGAGTCGAAAAAACGGAAAAAGAGGGGACCATTCCCAATGGCATTTTCGCCTTTTATACGGAAGATGAAGAGAAACATTTCAGAAGGGCAGGAACGACGAAGGTTCTAAAAATCCAATATTTCGCCATCTTGATATTTCATCTTTTAAAAAAATTCAAATTTATTTTCATTCTCCGAACTAAAACTTTCAAAATACAATATTTAAATGTCAAAACCAGACAAACAAGGATATTAGACATAACCTATATTAGACGTGGGATGATCATTATTAGAAGACATACGATTTTTTACTTCAGCCGAATTGTCTATAACCAAAGTCGACTGTACATTCGTATAATAAAGACCTCAGTTTTATGTACTAACTTCAGTTTCTTTATGAAATGTCGAAGAGAAGCGTTTTAAATAAAAAAAAAAAAAAAGAAAACTGCTTAATTTATTCACTAATTGCCTTATTGTCTGGGAGAAAATTTATTGGTTGCAAAGTGTTGACTGGTGATGGACGTGAAGGGTTCAAGGGGTGAGGACGTCGATGGCGACGGTAGAGGAAGCGGAGGGGAGGAGCTGAGCGAAGCATTGTTTTATTTAACTAGTTTCGCCTCTGTCAATGACTCAATTAAACAACCGGCGAAGGGCCCCGGCTGAAGGGTTGCCAGGGCATGGATTGTTCAGAAAAGAAAGGATGGGAATCCTCAAAATTGATTTAACTAGACGACAATGGACTCCGGCCAATCTTTTTAACGCCAATTTAACAATTAAATTGTCCTCTTCAATTTAAAATGTTTTATTTACGTTTATTCAGGATTTAGTTTCCCAAACACTAAAATATAAACATTTAATTTTTTCCTAGAAAGTTCTTTATTGTTAACTTCTTCAAAGACTGGAAAAGGTACTTCCTAACCTCTAAGAAAGAGAGAAAAAATCTTGGTGTAAATATGAGGCGCTCCGGATACGAAGGGCGAACTCGACAAAACGTAGATTCGAGATATTCTCATTTTAAAGTTTCGGTTTTTACGTATTTAAAGGGGGAAAAATGGCGAACTCAACATAACAATTATATGGGTGTATTCACCAAGAGGTCTAGAATCAGAAAATGAAAAAAAAACTGACGTCGAGGGTATCACAATAACTTCTTTAAGGAAGTTAAAAAATTTGCCCGATGTCGAGTTCGCCCTTCGTATCCGGAGCGCCTCAATTATAATAGGGAGATCTTAGTGGTGTTCTCCCCAACTCGTAAAGTCTGGCTGGGCGAAGACTTCCTTTTAACTTCCTTAAAGAAGTTATTGCGATATCCTCGACGTCGGCTTTCCCCAGAGGGTCAAATCGAATATTGACCTCAACCGATCTCAACTTTGTCTGTGGTGCCGGCCGGCCGTCCACAATTTTCAAACGATTTTCACCAGATTTTCACCAAACTTTCTTTAGTCGGTGAAAAAGAAACTAAGAAGGGCGATTTTGAATTTTGAAAAAATGGCGGAGATATGTCTGCTTAAAATTTTAAAAAATTCGCTGCGGCCGAAAGAAGTTATTGTGTACGTTGGTCCCATTTTCACCAATTGCTCCTTATATTTTTGACGAATTTTGGTGTAAAAAATTGCCACTTTTTAATAATATTATTTTTTTTAGTAGGGAGAAATTTCATACTTTTACGCATTACGAGAGGAACATCCATAGGCCAAAGAGCCCATTATTTCTACCTTGACACTTAAAAAATTTTTCGAAAAAAAAACTTGGAAAATTTTTCAAAAAAAAAAAAAAAAAAAAGAAAATTAGAAAATTTTTTGACAAAAAACTCGGAAAATTTTTCAAAAAAAACTCGGAAAATATTTAAAAAATTGGAAAAATTTTCAAAAAAAAACTTCCCTCCCTTATACTTTCCCTCCCTTCGTTATACTTTCGTTCCCTTATAGTTCCACCTCTGTAACACTTCCTCTGACTTATATTTCCCCCTCCTATATACGTGTACATCCCCTCAGTTATACTTCCCCCTACTATATTGTTACTTCTCTTTAAGGAAGTTTTCGTTTGAAGCTCTTCAAACAAGTACTTTTACCCTGTTTTTCAATGGTAGTGATGAAAACATATGAAATCGCCCTTTTTTGAGGAAGTTTCCTTCAGGGTCAGCTCCAGGCTATTATTTTAATCTTTATTAATGATAATCATAAAATTCTAGGTAGGTAGCTACATACATATTGTTCTATTCTCTCCAGTATAGTTTATATCAGGATATACAACATAATAGCTAACATTCTAGCTGTTTACTTACGTAAATTGAATTTATAATTAGTCATATGCCCAAATGGAATTTCAGGAATTATTTTTATGGCAATTTTTTAAAATTTCTATATATTATAAATTTATAGAAAACTGGGAGGTGAGAGAAGAGGTCGTTCTTCTCTACCTTCCCACATCTCGGACAAATCGGCGTCATGTAAACAGAATTTGAGAAGCACAAGATGCCCCATAATTTCGAATTTTATTAAGTATTGAAAGAGTGAAAGGTAGAATTGAACGTTTAAATCCTTGAATTACCAATTAGGATTCAAAAGGTGTCTATCACAAAAGAAAATCTCCTAAAATCACATTTACCTTATAAGAAATTGTAATCGTAAATTACATTTTGTCCGACTCTGATCCGAGGCAATTAAATTTCTTTTCGACAAAGGAAAAGGAATCGAGTCGAAAAAACGGAAAAAGAGGGGACCATTCCCAATGGCATTTTCGCCTTTTATACGGAAGATGAAGAGAAACATTTCAGAAGGGCAGGAACGACGAAGGTTCTAAAAATCCAATATTTCGCCATCTTGATTTCATCTTTTAAAAAAATTCAAATTTATTTTCATTCTCCGAACTAAAACTTTCAAAATACAATATTTAAATGTCAAAACCAGACAAACAAGGATATTAAAATAATCCCTATTATAAGCGCCATGGTGGTATCTCCAGTCGCCAACAATCCAAGCCAGACGATGAATACAAAAAACGAGGATTTCAATGTGGCGTCAATGATTTTCCAACTGGAAAAATGAAAAATAGAAAATGAAAATTTCACAGAATTTAGTCATTAATTAACATAAAGCAATAAAACAATTAAAAAAATTTTATTTGTTTCTAAAATAAACAAAAGAAAGGAGTTCATAGAAATTTTTTTGCAATATTTTAATAGAGTTGAAAACTTAATTATCATTCTAATTTTAAAAGTTCCTTCTGAGGATTTATTCCATTTAACCTCCTAGAAATAAGGCAAATCTGTTTTTGTTTTATAAATTGAATTAGATTAACCCGCAAGACGTCTAAGTGTTGGTGAAGTGTATAAACTTTTAACTTCCTTAAAGAAGTTATTGTGATACCCTCGTACGTCGGGTTTTTGGGGAAGGGTCTTCCAGACCCCGTAGGGTCAATTCGAATATTGATCTTTACCGATCTCAACTTTGTCTGTGGTGCCGGCCGGCCGTCGTAGCATTTTTTTCGGAACACTTTACGGCCAGTTTTCATCCGATTTTCACCAAATTTTCACCAAATACTCCTTATATTTTTAACGAATTTTTGGTGTAAAAAATTGCCACTTTTTAATTTTTTTTTTTTTAGTAGGGAGAAATTTCATACTTCTACCCTTAAGAAGAGGCACATCCGTAGCGAAAGGCCCGTTATTTCTACCTTGACACTTACAAAAATTTTCGAAAAAAAAGAACTTAAAAAATTTTTCAGGAAAATTTTTAAAAAAGAGCAAATTTAAAAAAGTAAACACGGAAAATTTTTCGAAAAAACAAAAAAAAAAACTCGGAAAAAAAAACTTTGAAAATCTCTTGAAAAAACTTAGAAAATTTTTCAAAAACACCAACTTGGAAAATTTTTCGAATAAAAAACTTCCCCTTTCGTTATACTTCCCCTCCCTTATACTTCCCTCTCCGTTATACTTCCCCCTCCGTTATACGTCCCCTCCGTTATTCTTCCCCCTCCTATATTGTACTTCTCTTTAAGGAAGTTGTCGTTGCTCTTCAAACCAGTATATTTTTCCAATTTTAAGTGTTTTAATTTAAGCTCCACAAACTAAAAAAATTTTTAGGTATTCTAATAAAACAAAATCGGAATCCAAATAATTCTTTAAAACGTAAACATTCCATGAAAAACGCTGTCCCGTAATTAAGGATTTTAAAGAGGGGTGAAAACGAGAAGTATTCAAAACCCTCCGGTAATGAAAACGTTATGAATTTTAGTCTAATGACTAAAGAGCGGGCGGAAAATGATTGGGATATCCGGAGAAAGGTCTGCGGGTGGTTGAGGTATTATCATCTTATATTTTGAAAAGCCGCAGTTCTATACCCCAAACGGAATAACAGACTCGATGGCGCTTCACTCCCGGATTTTATATAGAATTCACCAAAGGTTTAAACCGAAAACCGAAATTTCGCATTCCTTTTCAACCTTTCATTATATTAGCGAGTCTAATTTTCATTCAATCAAAAATCGGTTTTCTTCTAATTGATGTGAAAACTTCTTTAAGCGTTCGTTGAGGATGGGGCTTTTGCGGTTTTTCGCTTGTATCTCCAAAACGATGCCTCGCAGCCGAAAATTGTGTTAGTTAAAAAGAAAGCTGACTAATTTTACTAAAATTTGATTTAATAAACTTTTTTGTACAGCCAACCGCGCCCGAGCTGCGAGGCGACGAAAAGCAGCGACAAAGAAGTGAGGCGTTGAAGCGTGACTTTTCGCGGTTTTTCGCCTGTATCTCCAAAACAGTTCGTCTTAGGCGAAAAATGTATTAAATAAAAGAGAAAGCTGATCAAATTTCCTACAAGATTCATTATAAAATTTGATGATTGGATAAATCTGAGCGGCGAAAAACTGCGATTACCTCAGAAGATAGGTGTGGGGGATTTTGGTAGTAGGAAGGTCAATTTTTTGGAGAATAAGGGAAGATGGATAGCCGATATCAGAAGTGGGATAATATGGTCAAAAGGTTTTTTGGCGACAGCAGAAGTGGGATATTCGATATCGATTATGATATCGATTGAAGTGAAAACTTCTTTAAGCGTGCCCTTCGCTTGTATTGGTTGAGGCTGAGGCTTTTGCGGTTTTTCGCTTGTATCTCCAAAACGGTACCTCGCAGCCAAAATTGTTAGTTAAAAAAGAAAGCTGACTAATTTTACTACAAATTTGATTTAATAACCTTTTTTGTACAACCAACCGCGCCCGAGCTACGAGGCGACGAAAAACAGCGACAAAAACCGACAAAGGGGGGCGTTGAAGTGTGACTTTTCGCAGTTTTTCGCCTGTATCTCCAAAACAGTTCGTCTTAGCGAAAAATGTATTAAATAAAAAGAAAGCTGATCAAATTTCCTACAAGATTCATTATAAAAGATGATTTGTGATTACCTCGAAATAAGATAGATGTGGGGCCTGATTTTGGTAGTAGGAAGGTCAATTTTTGGAGAATAAAAGATTTTGGGCAATATTGGGGAGGGTTCTCGTTTGCTTTTAACATCTAATTTCGAATAAAACATAATCACCTCGCCAGTTCCACTCTCGCGGATGGAAGGGTATTGTCGGATTCGCCATGGTAGAACTTCCTAATTCCTCTCGCGCAGGATTCCATATAACTCTCCCAGTGAACTCGAGACACGTCAAAGTCAAACTCATCCCTTTCCTTCTCCGGGATCTCTTCGAGCAAGGCGTCCGTTCTTTTTTTCTCAAAAATCCATTCTTCTCTCGTAAAAAATCCAGAAAGATCCGTCCCTCTTTGGTATTTATTTATAGACTCTAATAAACTGAAGAGGAAAAATAGTAAAAAAAATAAAAGTTGAAAACTTACATGTTTTTATATCCGACAGCTTTTGACAGAAAATCGAGTATAACGGCTGGGAAATGGTGAGTCAACGTGAAATATAATTGGTTTCTGATTTTACAGGATCTCGTTTTCGCCTGAGGGTAGTAAACGAGATATGAACAAGGGTATTTATGAAGAGCGGCAATTGTGTAATTACAATACTCTCCCCAGGTTATAGGATTGTCGCTCCCGGAGGAAAAATGATAAATTTCCATTTTCCTAAAAAAGTAAGATTGTCAGTTTTAATCAGATGAACTTCAGGCTTATCGATCTTAGGTGTTTTGTTGCAAACTCTCTTTATGTGAAAGAGTCTTTGTCATGTTTTCTTTCAGATTTTCAATTAGCATTTTAATTAGTGTGATGTACCTTGATTGGGAGATTTTCCAGCCGGATGTGATAATGAGGTTGGAGCAGAGGTCGGCAGGGACGATGTCCGCGATTTTCGTTTTGTCCGCAAGTAACGTACGGAAGACTCCTCGCCAGCTCCCGCTATAAACGCGAAAGCTCCGCTGTTCACGTTATCCACCCAGCCGGGAAACGGTTCACACAACGTACCCAAAACTGTGAATAAACATTTTCGAGTTTTCATAGCCTAAATCTTGGGGCTGGGCCAATTTTTCATTGTCTTTTCAAATGGCGCAAAGTAGTTTCCTATATTTGAGCTCTAAAAATCATCGGAAATAGTTTTGCAAAAGCTCATTCTTCTTATTTTGAGAATCTCTACAGGTTTAGCGAGCGATTTTCTTAAAAAAATTTCCTTCGGAAAACTAAATTTCCATTTTCCTCAATAATTTTTTTGGGAAAAACTGCGCCCTAAACCGTTTAAAGATTACCAAAATAACGAGAATGAGCTTTTGCACAAAAAATTCCGATGATTTTAGTGCTCAAATATAGGAAACTATTTTTGCCGCGAAAGTACTGCCATCTAATGGATTTAAATCAAAGTTTCTAGAGGGTTATAATCTACCAATGGACGGTCTGATAATGGCAACAGGAAGGGTCCCTCTTTCTCTTAAAACGTAGTTTTCTGCTAGACGTTTCGTGAAGCTGTAAGTATTCGGATGGCCGCCTAAGAATCTGAAAAAAAAAGTTTTTTTAAAAAATAAATCTTTGAGACGTATTAATTTCAATAAAAATAATTTACAAAGCGAACAAACTCTGAAGTCTTCTCCTGTAGTTCTTCCGGGTTCAGTTTGTGAGCTAACTCAATAACATAGTTAGGATCGAACCGGTTGGGGTAAACTTCTTCGGCGATTACGTCCCTCTCGGTCGTATTGCAGTACGCTGTTGACACGTAGACAAATGACTGAAATGATAGAAAAATTGACAAAAAATTTTTCCTTTTTTAATAATGTTTCTAAGGGATTGTTTGCCGTCTTTATTGAATAAACACTGCCTGACGGGGGCGGACATGGCAAATATAGCGTTTCTTTTTAGGTTGAAACTCATTCATCGGTGCCGGTCAATATCCGATGTTGTCTTTTCGATCAAAAATCTATCCCTTTTGTTTTACGGGGTCCTTTCGCCATAAAACTCGATATAATCGCACCCTGACGGCATAGAACGTAGTTTTAAGGTGAAATTAGGGCGGGTTGCCTTTAGAGTGAGGTTAGGACGAGTTTCTTTGAGGTTAGGGAGAGTTTGTATGTACACAATTATAATAAACAATTTTTTTCCTTCGCAATTGAGGCGCTCCGGATACGAAGGGCGAACTCGACAATTTTAAAGTTTCGGTTTTTACGTATTTAAAGGGGAAAAAATGGCGAACTCAACATAAAAATTATATGGGTGTATTCACCAAGAGGTCTAGAATCTGAAAATGAAAAAAAAACTGACGTCGAGGGTATCACAATAACTTCTTTAAGGAAGTTAAAAAATTTGTCCGATGTCGAGTTCGCCCTTCGTATCCGGAGCGCCTCAATTTTACCTTAATGTTTTTCATTTTTTTCGAAAGTTTGAGGAGAGTGGCGGTGCCGAGTAGATTGGTCTTAATAGCCCTGTCTAAAGGGGCTCTAAAGTTGATGCATGCGGCCACATGGAACACAACATCCACGGATCTTATCAACATTTCAGACGCCTCCGGGCTAAGTTGTAATCCAGGCTGAGATACGTCCCCCTCCACCGGTTCGACTTTGCATAATGCATCCTCCTCAACCATCGCGAAAAGCTATAAGATAAAAATGGGTGAGAAAAATAAAAGAAAAATATATATCTAATATTATTTTATGGCGTTTCCCCCTTGAATTATGATTTCAGGAAATTAAAGGAGATAAACTTGATCGGAATAACTTAACTTTTATTTACTTTTTATTAAAAATAAAATTATTGTTTACTCTCTTTTAGAGCTTTTGTTAAATTTTTGATATTAATCGACATATCCGAGCCACAAAAGCCTTTGTTCCAAACTACAAAACATCCAGTCAAGCTTGAAAAATAAAAAGAATATTTTTTGGCTCCCCGGGGGTCCTGAAACGGTTGACACTTAAAGTGACAAATAGACGGTTTATTAGTTTTGAGCTATTCGCCCGGAAAATTCGATTTTTCATCCTCTAGCTTTCCTCGGTAAATTGTCATTTTCAACGTTTCTTTGGAAAAAGGGTCAATAGGTTAACGAAAGGTGAAAATTCGTTTTCGTCAAATAATGGAAATATCGAAAGTTGGTATTTGACAGCTGTCAAATGGGACCTTTAGTGAAGATAAAGAAAAGGTCTTTCTTTTGTATTTTCTTTCCTCTATATCAAGAAACGCGGGAACGACCTTCAGTGATAAGCCGTAGAGGTTAGGTATGTTAGGTTTCTCCGTTAGAATTAATCTAAAGGGTTTTTTTAAACTGATTTCTTTGGCACGTTTTGAGTTATATAAAGGGGCGAGATCAAGTTTAGAATTTCCTGTCAAAAGCACTCCCGGTTTTCGAGGCGAGGCGCCCCTCAAACCCACTTCCTTCGCCTTCCAAAGGGGACATTGTTTTACTGCATCTGGAAATTCTAATTTCCTCGATCGTCCAAAAGCGAAATAGGGCTTCAGCTATGACATTTATTTGAAAGGCTTGAAGGTGGTTTTGATTGAAAAAAATTTAAATAATTACCGGCTGTTCAAGCATAATTTTGAGTCTTTCATAAACATCCTGTTGTTCCTTCTTTTTCCGTATGAGTACAAGAATTTTTTTCAGATCCGGGCAGCTCCTTAGAAGTTTTTCGACGACGACTCCACCCAAAAAACCGGTCGCTCCCGTCACCAGAATTGTTTTCCCGGCGTAAAATTCAGCGATTGTCTCCCCCATTTTCGTCTTTTTTTTTCTCTCGAGGGTGGAATTATTCAGGATTAGTACTGAAAACTTTTCCCTCTACCTCTTTGTTTTTAAATAAAGTACCAGGTTGTGAAATAAGAAAGTTAAAAAGGATTTTCTAAAAGGTCGTTAATGATTCACCGTTTTTCCCCCTTCATTGACAGACTATTTCCTTTCTCCTTAACAATGGGGTTTTAATATTTGGCTCATTTAAACATTCATAAATCAGGATTTCATTTATAAATTTTATTTAAAAAACAAAACAATAGTCAAATTTCAGTTCTATGGTTTAATTTAGAGCCTTTTAGAGCTAAGGTTAAGCCAAAAGGAAAAAATTTCTCAACTTCTTAGTCTAAAAGCCAAGAAAACTTGTAAAATCTAGTGAAAATAGGGTTCATCTGTCAAAAACAGAGGAAAACTCCTAAAAATCAAGTTTAAAAGCTAAGAGTAACTCCCGAAAGTGTCAAAGTGGAGTCTATCTATCAAAAAAAAGAAAAATCGTGTAAAATAAGGTAAAAAACGGAGAAAATTTCTAAAAATCCTGAAAAAAATGTGGTTTCTCAGTTTAAAAGCCTAGGGAAACTCCTAAATCGACAGATCAAACTTACGAAAGGGAAATTCTATGAAAATTTGGATGAAAATTGTGGCTATTAGGGAATAAAATAAAATACTTTTTATGAAGCATTTTATTATTTATTTAGGAAAGTAAAAAAATTAAACTCTTGACTTAGAGGTAACACTAATTTTTATGGAAAAGAATTACATAACTAAAATCTAAATTTAGAAAAAAAGAAAAACTGCATTTCGTTTCAAATTTATTGAACATAAATGTACAGGTGAGAAACAACCTTTATGTACATACTAAAAGTAGGCGATTCCATAATTAAAACTAATTATAAACACAAAGTATTAAAGGAATTTTCTTTCAAGTCATGTATTTGTTTATCTGTAAAAATAAAAATTAGTGAAAGTTTGGGGGAAAAAGAAATTTTACCTTAAACAAAATAAGTTTTAAAAAAATTATCGCTTCCAAGATCTTTCTGTTTTCTCCTTCTTCTTCTTCACCTTCTTTTTCATCGTAAGCACTATACGATGGAGAAACGACCAAAATACTGAAAAATTAAAATTAAGTTTTAATTTTAGATTTTGTTAAACATACAACGTCATCTTCTTCTTCATTTTCTCCCAATTCAGCTCCTGGATCTTCTTCATCAGCTGTGGAGGGACGATTGAGTGGAGTCGGTGGTTTTGTGACCATCGAGGTTCTGAAAAAAAATTTTTTTTTGTTAAATTGTTAACCTAAATTTTTTACACAAAATATAACCCCACAAAAACACCCGCCTCGCAAAAATCCTTTTACATCAGCCGGAAAAAGTTGTGATATCAACTTCCCCGCCCTCAATGAGCGAGAAGAGTCGATACGCCCGAGTGGTAGGTACGATGATGTGAGAAGCATGATGCCCGTGCTCCCGTTTTCAATGCTCCCCTTGGCGGCATCGCGAAATGTTTGTTTACAGGGACGTAGTTAAGACGTGCTGTGCGTTCTTTGGGAAAAATCGTTATGATTCAAACACTCAGACATACGTAGCTGATGAAGGCGTGTCATGTGTGAGTACGGGGGGGGGGGGGGTATGTGTATGTATGAGTATGGGGTGTATACTAGTGATTAGTTAGGAACTCAGTGATAACACATAATTCTTAAGCGTTCCAGGACGTTCCAGGGCTTGATAAATAACGGCAATCACTGATACAAAGCATTTCGCGATGCCGCCAAGGGGAGCATTGAAAACGGGAGCACGGGCATCATGCTTCTCACATCATCGTACCTACCACTCGGGCGTATCGACTCTTCTCGCTCATTTGAGGGCGGGAAGTTGATATCACAACTTTTTCCGGCTGATGTAAAAGGATTTTGCGAGGCGGGGTGTTTTTTACACGGGGTGTTTTTGTGGGGATATCATATCTTTTTGTAGTTTAAATTCAAATGAATCGTAAAACTCCTAAAAGAACCGCGTTGTTTCAGTTGCCCGGGAAAAATGGTAGAGTAAACAGTAAAAACAACGTAAACAGTAAAAACAAAACATTGATAAAATTTATAACTTAGGTACCTATTACAAATTTAAGTTTTAAGGGCTTGCGTATTTACGTCAATGAACCATTTCAACGTCAACATTATGTTAATTCGAATGGTCCTTTTGTTCAGGCCCGTCAAAGAAATTTTCAGTTTTCGTCCCTAAATTTTTTTAATGGGCTACGCTAATAATTAATAGTTCAAGGCCAAATAGGTCAGGTTAGCTGTTGACCCATTACACTGGCAAAAATTACCCAATTTATGTTTTATGTTTCGTTCTTTTTTCGTCAGTTCTTTCGTTCTTTTAGGGTCGAATTTACCTTAAGGGTCAGGAAGACCCATTTCCGAAATCCGACCTCTGGTGTAAATCGGATGTACAGAAGGCGCCTCAGACTAACTGACGATCGAAAAATGATCACTGGTCAAATTGACCCCAAGGGGTCTGGAAGGCCCATTTCCGAAATTCGACCTTATGGTGTAAATCGGGTGTACAGCCGGCGCCACAGACAATGATCACTGGTCAAATTGACCCTGAGGGGTCTGGATGACCATTCCGAAATCCGTCCTCATTACTATACTCGTCCTCATTGCTAAACTCAGAAGGAAGCTCTGTGCACAATTTCAAGTCGATTGGTCTTGTCTCCTGGCTGTGTACCCGTTAAAGTGGCTAAAATTACCCTAAAATTTCAGTTTTTTGTTCCTAACTTTTTTTTAAGTTAAGATTTCGGGGTAAATCTTTCAAAAGGCACTGGCTCAAGTTGAAAGGAAGCTCTGTGCAAAATTTCAAGTCAATCGGTGCGCTAGGAGAGGCTGTAGCCTTGTTCTAGCTGAATAAGAAGAAGAACACGGTAAAGGCGAAAAAACCGGGTTTTCAGACTTTTATATCTCGGCTCCCTGTGGACCGATCGACTTGAAATTTTCAGCGTTTACTCATATCATATCAAAGTAAATCTGTAGCAAATTTCAAGTCGATCGGTCCACAGGGAGCCGAGATCCAGATACCTGAAAAAACGCAAATCGTGACGTCCAGTAAACATACACTTGGTAGGTACCGTTTCTGACGTCTTCGGACTGGGTTGCTTGGCGGGGCGGAACGCTACCGCGTTCCTAGATACAGGGATTCCAAGCTTTTTAGGAAGCGGATCCCATTTACCAGCCTTTTTAGGAAGCGGATCCCATTTACTCCCAGCCAGTAAAAATGTGGTTTCAAAGTCTAAAAATACAGAAAAACTTCCAAGCATACAGTAAAATGGGGTTTTTTCTGTCAAAAAGCCTATAAAACTCCAGAAAATCCTGTGAAAATGGGGTTTATCAGTCAAAAATGGAGGAAAACCCTTGAAAATTTTGTAAAAATGTGGTTTTCAGTAGAAGACACAGAATACAATAAAAATGGGGTCTGTCAAAAGCATAGAAAAACTCCCGAAAATCTAGTGGAAATGGGGTTTATCAGTCAAAAACAGAGGAAAACTCTTGAAAATTTTGTAAAAATATGGTTTTTCAGTATAAAAACACAGAAATACAATAAAAATGGGGTTTTCTGTCAAAAAGCCTAGGAAAAAATCAGAAAATCCTGTGAAAATGGGGTTTATCAGTCAAAAATAGAAGAAAACTCTTGACAATTTTGTAAAAATGGGGTTTTTCAGTCTAAAAACCAAGAAAACTTTTATAATGGTCTGTCATAAAGCAGGAAAACTCCCGAAAATTGAGTGGAAATGAGGTTTATCAGTCAAAAACAGGGAAAACTCTTGAAAATTGTGTAAAAATGTGGTTTTTCAGTATAAAACACAGAAATACAATAAAATAGGGTTTTCAACAAACAGCCTAGGAAAACTCCAGAAAATCCTGTGAAAATGGGGTTTATTAGTCAAAAAAGAGGAAAACTCTTAACAATTTTGTAAAAATGGGGTTTTTTAGTTAAAACCAAGAAAAAATGGTGTCAAAAGCATAGAAAACTCCCAAAATCTAGTGGAAATGGGGTTTTTCAGTCAAAAACGAGGAAAAACTCTTGAAAATTTTGTAAAAATGTGGTTTTTCAGTATAACACAGAAATACATAAAAATGGGGTTTCCCTGTTAAAAAGCCTAGAAAAATTCCTAAAAATCCTATGAAAATGAGGTTTATCTATCAAAAAACCGAGGAAAACTCTCATATTATGAAAACTAAAAAACTTGAGGGACTAAATATGAACCACTGCTATAATATATCAAAATACCTGATATTATTGTGGTGCGAGCCCATGTGACTGACAGGAGTCGATCATGAAAGTTTCTCCCTTTCGTCAAAGCGACTTCAGCGTCTTTTCGAGCTTTATAATTCAAAACCAGCGAAGGAGTCGCATCATCCGACAAATAATCCACAATTTCACCAAATTTCTAACAAAAAAATCAATAAAAAATAATAATTTTAAAAAAATGATTACCTCAAAATGCTTATAACTTCAGTCTTGTCATCCTGCTCGTAGCCTGAAACGAGAAGCTTCGTCGGCCTGTGATCAACGATGTTATGCTCATACGAGATATTGTTGACAAACTTAGTCGATCCTCTCCCTCTTCCTCGGCTAAAAATTAACGAAAAAAATTAGAAGAGAAGCCAAAAAATTTAAAAACTTCAGGAGGTGCATGGAAAACATAGGTGTCTACGTGGGGCTACAAAGAAGAAAAACAAAGCACCAATCAAAAGGTAGACTAACAAAAACAAAAATTTAAGAGAATCCTATAAAAGCCAGTCATTTAACCAAATTCTACAGTTCAACAAGTTTATTTTAACAACAATAATTTTAGAGAAGTTATTGTGACGCCCTCCATGTCCTTAGAGATCTTCCACACATATTTTTAGCCTCCTAGTTAAAAAATGTATCTAGTTTTTAGCAATTTTTGATGTTTCTGACAATTTCCTCATTTTTTCTCAAACGCCATTTTCCGCAAGTCCGAGAGAAAACGAAAAAAGGAAAGGTTTCCAAAAACTAATCATGCAAATTAATCAACAGAATTACCGATTAAAATACAAACTGCTGGCTTTTAACGACTGATATCCGTCACTAAGGAGCCCACTACGCAGCCTGACAAAACTCGATTAATTTGTGTTAATTGAACATTTGTTTTTTGTTAAATTGAAATGTTAAAAATTATGTGTTTACCTCATTCTTAAAGCAAGTGCAGCACCTCTTCCTCGGTGGGCTGGCCGAGGGTTAATCCAGGCTTAAACTTTTGCTTCTCAAATCTGCGACTTTCTTTTTGAGCTCTTCCGTATTTTTCCCTTCATTTTGTCCATTCATGAGGTCAAGTTCAGCATCAAGTAACTCTCGAGTGACCTAAAAATAATAAATAACTTTTTTAAATTAAAAAAAATTTAAATACCTCTTCTTTGTTTTTTTCACCAATGCCAAATAATCTTTGACATGAGCTTTTTTGGTAACTTTGGTCAAATTCGCTTTGACCGACTGAGCGAGATCTTTTCTTATGGTTTCAATGCTTTCTTGAAGAGTTTTTATGGTGGCCATAAAAGTCGATTTTTGCTCGGGAGTCAAAGTGGGCACTTCCATCTTCTGAATGAGGAGTTTCTGCTGATTTATTTGCTTTTCAAGAAGTTCAGTTTTGCGTTTTCTCAAATCTAAATTGAGTTTGACACCGGCTTTTCGGGCTTCTTCCTGTTTCTTTTTGGCGACTGTGATTTCTTCAATTTTCTTCTTCACGTCAACCTGCTGCTCTTGGTTTTCTGTGGCAGTCAGCGGCTCTTTTTTAAGAGCTGATGATATATAAAGTGTCTTACTCAATGAATTATTGACCAAAGTGACTTTCGTCTCATCCGTTTCAGTTTCAGCCTTTTCTTCGTGCTGCACAGAAGAAGGCTGGATGTTGTTTAAAACCTTCGATGGTGGCGCACCCAGTCTTTCCAACGCAGAAGGCCTCGTAGTCGGCGGCATATTTTCTTGTTTATTCTAAAAAACAATAATTAATTGTTTAAATAAATTAACAAAAAAGTTATTACCTCATTATTAGCTGGAACGTTGTACCAAAATACACGGATAAATCTGTTGTTTAAAACGGCCTCTGTACTTTTAATTGCGATATTAGCTCCGTGTGATTTGAAAATGTAATTAAAGCTGACTCAGGGTCTCCTTCCACACCGACCTAAAATTTCATCATTTTCATCAAAATTTAGGATTTCATAAAAAAATTTTAAAATTGACATTTTTTAACATGAAGTCCAAATTTACTTAAATTTCCAAAATTTTACTAAAAAGAAGTAGCATGAATTTATAATCCAATCATAAAAGTCTAAAAATTCATATTTTTGATAAAATTGCTAGAAATTCATTTTTTTTAAACACAATAAAATTGATATTTTTATTAAAATTTTACATTAATACATTTTTATGTTATATTCTCAGAAAATTTACAAAAATATATTATGGATTTTGGTAAATTATGTTAAAAATGGTGCAAAATATTAAATTTTTTTTATAAAATTATAAGTATTTGATTTATGATAGCTTTGTTCCAACCGCAGTTTGAAACTGGTTTGAAACTCCTGGAGCATGTGCAGAAACTTTCGACGTCAAATCACGTCGCTCAAATCGCTTGCCCCAAATCTGACGTGCAAATCCTTCTGCGCATGCTCCAAGAGTTTCAAACCAGTTTCAAGAAGTAGGCATGAATTTATAATCCAATAATAAAAGTCTAAAAATTCTTATTTTGCCGATAAAATTGCTGAAATTCATATTTTTTTTTATAAACACAATAAAATTGATATTTTTATAAAATTTACATTAAAAACACATTTTTATGTTATATTCTCAAATTCACAAAATATATTATGGATTTCTGGTAAATTATGTTAAAAATGAGTGCAAATATAATTTTTTAAGTTTATAAATTATTCATAGTCTTTGATTTATAGCTTTGTTCCAACCGCAAACTGGTTGAAACTCCTGGAGCATGCGCAGAAGGACTTTAGACGTCAAATCTGACGTCACTCAAATCGCTTGCCGTTAAATCTAACGTGCAAATCCTTCTGAGCATGCCAGGAGTTCAACTGCGGTTGGAACAAAGCTATATATGAAATGTAACTGAGATTTAATGACCTGAATATTAACGATTTTTCCAAATTTGGAAAATGGTTATTTAATGATATATGTTGACTCCGATGGGTACTTTTTAAGCTGAAGAGAGTGTGGCCGCTTTGGAGCCAGGGAACGGCGCTCGATTTCCGATAGTCCAAAATCGAAATTTTTACCGTGATTTACCATACCCTGAAGAAATTGGTTAAATATGAAGAAAAAGGAAAACGTTACATTGAGAAATCTGAGTTGTGATTTAAGGTGGCCTATGTCTGTAAGGAGGTCCGCCGGCTGTGACGACATTGATTAGTTCTCGTGATGAATGGGAAAACCTCCTCTTCCCATAGCGCCTCGTCCCATACCTCAACGGATGGCTTCCTCTGAAATGAGCTGACGCCAAACCCTCGGTTCCATACTTGGAGCATCAGGTTATATTCTTAAATAAAAAATAATCATCCTAAATTTTATTATTCAACGAACGTACCAACTGGTTGAGGTGGAGGAGCTCTTAGCTGGGGAGGAGGCGCATGGATGTGCATCATGTTTGGATTGCGACAGGCTGCGACATGATCTGAGGCTGCGGCTGCGGGCCTCCGTTGTACATCGGACAACATCCTCAAGTATCACAGGATCGGTTCCATCGTTAAGGACAAAGGTCGCCTCTCATGCAAAATCCTTTTCTAAAGTATCAAAACCTAATTAGTCATTATAGCTCAAAATCGTTTTTAGTAAAAAAAGAAAACCAGTAATATATATATCTTTATTATGATTATATTATAATCGTAGCCATTATTATATCATTTTCTAGAAAATCGTATTTTTTTAATATGATTTTTTAATAAAATTAAACAAAAATCATACTTTTGTTCATCTTTAAAATCGTATTTTTAAAGATTTTTGATAAAATTAACAAAAATCATATTTCATCATTTTAATGAAAAAGGAAATGACCAGTAGGGCTAGACAATCGTATCATAATTACGATTATGATTATAATCGTAGCCATTTTATATAATTTTTCTTAAAATCGTATTTTTTGATTTTTGATAAAAATTAAACAAAAATCATACTTTTGTTCTCGTTTTAACTAAAATTGTAAATAAGTTAGGGACTTTTTCAAAAAAAATCATTTTAAAAAAGTTGCAAATTTTTCAAAAAAAAAAGTGAAAAAGTAATAATTTTGAAA
>JACGAQ010001405.1:0-61108 GCA_014119065.1 Orius insidiosus | reverse complement strand
CCCTACCATCCCTAACCATCCCTAACCATCCCTAACCATCCCTAACCATCCCTAACCATCCCTAACCATCCCTAACCATCCCTAACCATCCTAACCATCCCTAACCATCCCTAACCATCCCTAACCATCCCTAACCATCCCTAACCATCCCTAACCATCCCTAACCATCCTAACCATCCCTAACCATCCCTAACCATCCCTAACCATCCCTAACCATCCCTAACCATCCTAACCATCCCTAACCATCCCTAACCATCCCTAACCATCCCTAACCATCCCTAACCATCCCTAACCATCCCATCCCTAACCATCCCTAACCATCCCTAACCATCCCTAACCATCCCTAACCATCCCTAACCATCCCTAACCATCCCTAACCATCCCTAACCATCCCTAACCATCCCTAACCATCCCTAACCATCCCTAACCATCCCTAACCATCCCTAACCATCCCTAACCATCCCTAACCATCCCTAACCATCCCTAACCATCCCTAACCATCCCTAACCATCCCTAACCATCCCTAACCATCCCTAACCATCCCTAACCATCCCTAACCATCCCTAACCATCCCTAACCATCCCTAACCGCCCCATTCTTTGTTTATTTTATTTTTGCCTGCACCTAGGCCTTTCGGCTTTATCAGGCATTGATTTACTTACAGTTGACAACAACGTCTATCTAACTACACAAAGAATGGGGCGGTTACCCACCGCCACGCGAGCTCTTAGTCACGGAGGGCCGGCGGCCCCACCGTGTCCAGGATGGGCCACGTGGAGGCGGCTCGCTGGGGGATGTGGCGGGCGGGACTGTCTTGCTTGCGGCCAACCTTTGGCCGTCATTATCTATATATCTACTCATATATCTATTCATGCTGCTTTTCCATTCATGCATATGGACTGTAGCTATCGCTATATATTATTTTTGTTGGCGATTTTTTCTAATTTCATACATCAGTTTCTAAATACAAACTGACGTTTCTGCCATAATCTATGGCGGTTAAGAGCCTGGCCTTCGCCGTGCATGGGCAACACATTTTTTGTCTCCGGCGCTGTGCGAGCTGTCAGCTCCTCTAATTTTGGCGCAATTAGGACACTTTCTCACATCGTTCGTGCATTCGCGGGAGTCGTGCTCTTCGGAACATTTGGCGCACGTGTTCTTATTCGTAGTGCATTTGCTCGATACGTGGCCATAACCCTGGCATTTATAACACCTGGAAACTTCGGCGCTGTCTTTTACCCTGCAAGTCTGGTAATCTAGAAAAAGGCGACCGTTGTCGAGTGCCTTCCTCCAGCAGTCAGGGGGTGCTTCTATGACCCAGGTGGTCATTTGCGTTTTCGCATTTTCCGTGACGCCGTATCGCACGGTGTACAACGGTTTGACTTCATCTGCTGTCCAGCTTTCGCCGAGTTCCCCGTTTTGGGCTAGCAGCTGGTCAAGAAGGTCTGCTTTGCTGAGGTCTTTTGGAACTCGAAGGAGCATTAGCCTCGGCTTCCTCTTCTCTATCGTCCTCGCGGTTACTCCTAGCGTAGTCAACGCCGGGAGGGACCTTATTTTCGCTGTGTCCTCTTTCGATGCTGCCTTGATCGCGACTCCACCTCTGGCCGTGATCCGTAGTCCCTCTATTCGAATCTTATTTCCACGCGGGTCTATCGCTGCTTTCACTTTTTTCATGAAATCCTCAGATGCGGTCACGGTGCGTTCGCCCTCCGCGGGTCCGACAGGGTCCAGGAAAAGGAGTCTTCCCACATTGTCCGCCTGAAACTCCATCTCCCGCTGTAGCAGGAGGTTCCTGCCTTGCTTCGCATCTCTATCGCTTTTTCTTTTCTTTTTGTCCTTGGCTTTCTGATCCCTGTTACGTCGGCTCGTCGAGAGGGCGTGCAGCACCTCCGTTCGGTCCTCGAGGTCCGTAATGTCTCCGGTCACTCCATGAAAGTCATCATCAACCTCCATTTCCGTCTCTGTGTCGTCGGTAGTTTTATTTGGCTTCTTTTTTGCGACCTTCTTCTTATTCCTAGACGCTACTTGGGACCATGTTTGTCCGGGTCTGAGAATATTGACTTGGCTAGTTGACGGCTTTGAGATGTCTGGCGGGTCAATAAGCAATCCTCCACGTACGGATAGGTTATGACTCGTCTTTGGGTCTTTCCCACCTTGGTTGCCATCTATGCTGGCAAGGCGGTCGATGCATTCTCTTAGTTCCTTTATGACAGACTTCACCGGGGACACTGACGTCGCTGACGGTGTTTGCACTGAGGTCCTAAGTTCGTTTGTCACCTTTTTGAAGGTAGGGGCTAGAGCTCTTGCAATTGCTTCTGCTGTCTGATGTGCTTTTCTTTCCTCTTCTTCATCGTCTCCTGCAGCGCTTCGGAATCTTGTGCGTATGTAGGAGGCGAGATAGGCGTTCTCGATGGCCATTTGGTTCACGATTTCCGCAAGCTCGTTTACTTTTCCGGCGACATACACGGCGGCTGGCTTAGGGCATTTGTTCTTCATGTCCATCATGTAATCGTAGATCTCCATACGGACCGTTGCAGCCCGCTGTCGGGCTTCGAAATGGTCTATTTTTTCACTTTCCGGGAAGTTACCGTAGTCTGAGTCAACCGTCCTGGTTCTTTTTTTGCTTTGGACATCGGGATTCCTGGGCCGCTTAAAAGTGATTTCCTTGAGCGGACGCGGAAATAGGGGGACTTTCGACGCCGTAGAGACGCTCGTCGCATCGCTCTCGTCGCTTGAGTCACTCAACACTTGTATATTCTTATCAGTTCTCGTATGCATATCACCGGTCTCAGGTGTGAAGAACTCGGTACCTCTCGACGGGATGTCTTCTGTCGGAGTCCTAGTTAATCTTGAGCTACGGGCAAACGGGTCTGGCTCCGAGTGGATCTGTTGGCTCGAAGTGCTGGAAGTGCTGGCTGGCACTCTGTCTGAAGACTTAGGTTTAGTCTTAGGGGACCGTTGTTCCTTGGGGCGTTGGCCGGGAAGGCCGAGCGGAGAATTTGCGTGAATATTTCCTCCATTTTTATTTTGTTTGTTGCTCATTTTGTTGATTGGTGCTCCCTTTTAGGAAAAGGGAGCAAAAACCGGAAAGAAGGAAAGTGTATGACTAGCTGCAGGTGCCGATCTGGTCGTTGGAGTTGTTCAGGACGACGGCCGACCTGGTGGCCTCGGGAAGTGCAAACTCGGAGACTCGATGGGGTCCCTCCCAGGCACCACCTGGCACCATCGAGCTCCTTGCCTTTTTTCGAGGTTACTCCAGGCAGCCTCCCCCACTGGTTAGGCAGGGGTTCGGGCCTGGCAGCTAACAACGGCACGGGCGCCCCCGCTTTACAACCTGTACCCTCCAGGGTAACCGTCGCCTGCTCCAACTTCCTTCAGCAGCACCTACAGGGGAGAGAAGGAAGTAAGGATAAGGGGTAAGGAAGGACGTAGAGGAGAGAAAGGAAGAAGGAAGATGATGAGTTTTCTGTCAGGGTTCACTCCCTTAGCTTCGTGCCTCCGTTTAAGCGCCGAGGACTCGCTTTCCGCCCTCCACCGTTGGCCGCCGAAGCGTTGCCCAGGGTTCACGACGTGGACGTGGTGGTAGGACTTAGGGCAATGTCGGCCGGTTGGTCGACTGTTGGCATTTCTCAAGATTTATTAGGACTTTTGAGGAAGCACCCAAAAGCCCCCTTGAGACCAATGAGCCCTCATTTGAACCCCATAACCATCCCTAACCATCCCTAACCATCCCTAACCATCCCTAACCATCCCTAACCATCCCTAACCATCCCTAACCATCCCTAACCATCCCTAACCGCCCTATTCCATTTTTGAAGCCTGTACCTTGGCAGATAGCTTTACCAGGCTGTAGTTGTTGTCACAGTTTGTGGTGTCTTTTTGGAATAGGGCGGTCACTCGCCCTCCACGCGAGCTCTTAGCCACGAGACGGAGGTCCCGTGCCCAGGATGGACCACGTGGAGGTGGCTCGCTTTGGAATGTGGAGGGCGAGAAGATTGCGCGGGGCGACGTTGTGTTAAGCGCTGATTGCTTTTTGTCTTTTTGTTATGGGGAAGAAAAACAGGCGAGAAAAAAGAAACCCAATAAGTGCTTTTTTCTTTTGCGGGAGGGAAAGAAAAACAGGCGAGAAAAAAGAACCCTTTTACGCTTTTATGCTCAGGATGGACTGGAGGACGAGAAGATTGCGCGGGGCGATGTTTTGTTATGCGCTGATTGCTTTTTGTCTTTTTGTTATGGGGAAGAAAAACAGACGAGAAAAAAGAAACCCAACTAAGTGCTTTTTTCTTTTGCGGGACGGGAAAGAAAAACAGGCGAGAAAAAAGAACCCTATTATGCGTTTTATGCACAGGATGGACTGGAGGGCGAGGAGATTGCGCGGGGCGATTTTTGTTATGCGCTGATTGCTTTTTGTCTTTTTGTTATGGGGAAGAAAAACAGGCGAGAAAAAAGAACCCTTTTATGCGCCTTTGTACTTATGGTAATTGGCTTCGGACGGGCCAGCCTCTTGCTTTCATTATGGCGACTGTCAGCTTTTCCGTTTCTTCCCAGTTTTCTTCGTTTTTAACCATGACTTTCCAGATTTCTACGGGATCGACTGTTTGTAGCATGATATGCCAAGCCATGCGCTGTCTGTCATTTCTCGAGCATTCTAGCAGCGCGTGGCTTGCGGTTTCGGCTTCTCCACAGAATCGACAATTTGATGTTTCCACGAGGTTGAAGTTGTGAAGCTTCGCCCTGAAATCTCCGTGTCCTGTGAGTATTTGCGACGTGTAGTGATTTGGCATTATGTACTTCTTTTTCATTCGATCTCGGACATCGGGGAAGATTTGGTACGTGTGTCTTCCCTTAACTGTCGTATCCCAGCGTCTTTGCCATTCGTTTATGCTCCACTCTATGGCTTCTTCTGATGTCTCGACCCCTGCAAGCCCTGACGGTTGGCCTCTCGTGATGCGCCATGCAGCTGTGTTTCGACGTATTGCAAGGTCAATCGGGATTTCTCCAGCAATCACTTGTAACGCGTCTGTGGAAGTCGTTCTATAGGCTTTTGTAACCATTAACAGCGCTTTTCGTTGGGCTGATTCCAGCTTTCCCCACTCATTCCTTTTGAGATATGGCGACCATGCTGGGGATGCGTATGTGATGATGGACTCAAACAGGGCTTTGTACAATATCATTCTGCTCTTAGTCGTTACTCCCCACGTTACTCCAGACAACGATTTGCCTCTGGCAAAAGATGCTACCGACTTCTCTGCTGTCTGCACGACGTGAGCTCCGAAGCTGAGCTTGGCGCCGATTTTGACTCCCAGGTAAGTCGGTTCTGGATCATAGGCGATGTTTCTATCGTATAGTCTAATGACCGGTGGGCTTCGCATGTTCAATTTTCCTTTTAATAATGTTTTCACCGTTTTTTCAGGTGCTATCTCAAGCTTAACCTCTCGGCACCACTGCAGGATCACGTTTACTACCTCCGTACCTCTTAGTTCGAGTTCCTGTTTCGTGTTCCCTGTGACTACGACCATCAAGTCGTCAACGTAGGCGTACGGTGAGAATCCTCCTTCTGTGAGCCTTTCAAGGACCTCGTCGAACATCAATATCCACAATAGTGGGCCGAGTACTGAACCCTGCGGGACGCCCATTTCGATCGTTCTTCTGCATTCTTCTCCATGCTCCGGTGATGTAGCAATGCGGTTTCTGAAAAAGCTCTTTATTAGGCTTATTATCTCATTTTCAATTCCTTTCTTTTTCAGGGATTTTATCACCGCCGGCCACCACATTCGATCAAAAGCTTTCCTTATGTCGAAAAGGATGCCGAACGCGTACTTGTCGCGTGTTTCGTTCACCTCTCTTATGACTGCGTCTATAGCATCCGTCGTCGACTTGCGTTTAACGCTTCCGTATTGTCTAATGTGGACCATTTCAGGGTGCGCTCGCTGCAGGCTGCTGAGGATCATCTTCTCGAAGACTTTACTGAGCACCGGGAGCAACGATATCAGCCGGTACGAGTCGGGGCGGTTCGGCGGCTTGCCCGGTTTCAGAAACGCGCATATTTCCGCTTTTTTCCAGACGTCTGGGTAATATCCTATTTTTCGACAATCAACCATGATTTGTAAAACACTTTCTTCTATGGCTGTTTTAGCTTTCTTTACCGTTGTACATTCCACTCGGTCATGACCCGGGGCGCTCGCTGCTCTCAAGTCTTCGATCGCGAGTTGCAGGTCAATAGCGTCCCATCGCTCATGCGTATCTTGGTTTGATCCATCCTCTTCGGCATCGATCCTGTCGGCTGCCTGGTCGGCATCGTCAGTGCGCCTGTCGTCTCTTGGGAATGCTGTCCTGAGCAGTTCATCGCCTATTTCTTGGTATGTTTCTGTACCGTCTCCAAATGGTACCGCCGCATTTCTATTTTTGATTTTATTTAGAACAACTTTTGCATGCGTTCCCCAAACGTTGTTAGAATCTTCTTCCTCTATGAACGCGCGCCATGCGTCTATCTTTTTATTCTTCAGTGTGTTACGAAAAAGGGCTTTGGCTTCATAATAATCCTGCCTTAGCCGATCTTTGTTCTCTTCGTCTGAGCATCGCTGATATAGCCGGCGGGCGCGGTTCGCTTCACGTTTCATTGCCTCGAGGGTGTCGTCCCACCAGGGGGTTTTAACTTTTTTCTTTCCTGGGTTATCGAGCTTTGTAATCTTATCTCCGAGTATTGTTGTCAGGATTTCTAATTTACCGTCTATTTCTTCCTTTGTTGCAGCTGGCCATAATAAAACATCGCAGTGGCGTTCCAGTTCGGCGTGAGCGAAGTGATTCACCCGATTCGTTGGAATCATGTCTGTGCGGAAACGCTTCCTTGCGCTCCTAGGATTGCGTGTAGCATCGACTTTGAATCTGATGAGGGCATGATCGCTTGTCGTCGCTGTCGCATCTATTAAGAAGCTCGAGCATCTTCTGTGTAGCCCTCGCGTAACTATTACCAGATCTACTGCTGAGGATCCTTGCGCGCTTTCGAAGGTAAGTGGAGAATCTTCTGTGTTCAGGAGTATCATTTCATTTCTAAGAACAAATTCCATCACGGTCTCGCCTCGAGTGTCGAGTCTTACATCGCCCCACGCCGGGTTATGGGAATTAAAATCGCCTCCGATAATCATTTCGCTCTCTCTATGCTTGTCAATAATCGATTGTAAGGCTTGGAGTATCGGATCGATCGGGGTTCTCACTTCTCGGTTGCCCTCACTACGCTTACCTCGCGCATAGACGGAAACCAGAATCGTTACATTACCACCTTCGTCACTAATTTTTGCACATGCTATATCGGCCGTCGACTCCGGGAGCATTATAGGTTTTAGGCCACGGTTGATGATGTAGATGCCCGCACTCGGTCTTGGGCCAATGAGGAGTGGGATAGCAGAGAGACCCATGGCTCTCTGGGCTCCTTTTCCCCATGGTTCTTGCACTAGCACTACATCCGTTTTTTCTCGTTCGACAATTACTCGTACCTCGCTCATCACAGTCTCAGACTTGTGGGCGTTAATTTGGGCTATTTTCATTTTGTTTTAGCGCTTCTATCGCTCTCCTGACCTCTTCTTTGTGACTGAGGCACTCTGGAGTCGCGATTTTGTGGTTCCAGTCTAGCTTTAACTTCTTACAGTTCGCGCACTTTTGTACGGTCGGCTGATCACAGTTTTTAGTTTCGTGTTCCTCCGCGCAGTTTCCACACGCGGGCTTTTTGGATATAGAGCAATGTTTTTGCGTGTGGCCGTATCCCTGGCATCTGAAACATCGCGTTATTCCGAGATGTTGCTTCACTCTACACGACTCAAAGGTAAGGTACAGTTTTGACTTCTCTAGGACGGCTTTATGATTTTTTTGGCTCATTTCCACTACCCAGCTGACGTAAGTATGGGTTCCATCGCTTTCTGGCTTCCCGAATTTTACGGTGAAAAGCGGTTTCACTGAGTCCGAGTCCCATCCTTCCGGTATTTCATTTCTGTTAATTATTTGTTCTTTTAATTCCGCAGGTGTCGTAGTACGTGGGACTCGCATGATCATCAGCTTTGGATTACTTCGACGCGGTTCCCTTGCAGTGATCCCGCTATCCTCGAATTCTCTGGTCATTGTTAAAATCTTCTTCTTCTCTTCAACGTCATCAACTCTGATAGCAACGCCTCCTGTGGCTGTGATTCTGACACCGTCTATTCGTAAGTTCGTTTTTGCCGGATCGACAATGCTCTTAACCTTGTTCAGTAGGTCTTCGTTTTTCAGATCGGCGGTAGGCTCAATGAGTACGAGCGAGCTCAATTTCGGTAGATCATCCAGTCTTTTCCTCTGAGTCGCCGTAGGTACCATTTTCTTCATTTCATCTTTTTTCTTCGATGAACCGTCCTTTCTCCTTCGTCCAGACACCACTGCTGCAAACGTTCGCTGTTGTGATCTAGACACGTCGCTTTCACCTCCAGTCGCCGCCTCACGGCGTAGTGAATTTCTCATCGCGTGCTCTACTTCAGACTGATCTCCCAGATCGGTTAGGTTTTTGAGTCCTTCATTAGCGTCGCAGTTATCCGTCTCCATTGCTTCACTCTCGCTAACTGAGTAGGCCAGAGGTAATGGGGTTCTTTTCTTTTTCACATTTCTCGGAGTGCCATTCGTCCTCTTTATCACTTTTCTTTGATTTCCTAACATATCTTTTTCTAAGTTTTTTAGGGTCTCTAAGCATGATTTAAACTCGCCGATTGCCGTCTTCAACGGGGAGACGCCCGGGGGCGTCGGGACTTTCGCAGCGTTCTTCAGATCGTCAGCGACTTTTGCCATAAACGGCATAATTGCCTTGGCCACGGCCTCAGACGACACCACTCCGGGCTCCGCTTTAGATTTGCTTACGCTTGCTTTTGCGTACGAGGCCAGGTATGCGTTTTCCATTGCCATCTGGTTAATAATTTCCGCTAAGTCGTCGATTTTTTCAGCTACGTAGACGGCTGCTGGTTTTGGGCACTTATTCGCAGGATTCATTAAATAGTTGAATACCTCAATTCTAGTGGTGGCAGCTTGCTTCCGGGCTTTTATATGGTCAACTTTCTCTGCTTCCGGGTAAATTTCATTGTCTTCCGTGCACGGTCTTTTCCTCTTCGGTTGATTTAACGTGGTGCGTCGAAAAGTGAAACTCGCCTCCTTCGTTGGCTTCGGTATTGCACCACGTTTGGGAATGGGAACCTCGCTTCCATCGCTTCCTTCGCTGGTGTCTATGTATATACTTTCATTTCTCTTTTTAGGCGGTGTTCTACTTAAGCTCGAGCCCGAAAAAGGGCTTTGCTGATGCTCATTGCTCTGCCTGGAGGTTGACGCTGCCGACAACTCACCGTCTGTGCTTCTGGGTATCCTGCTGGTGCGTTTTTTAACTTCTTTTTCCTTTTCTATGCATTTATCCATTTTGCCCCTTCAATGGGACGAGGATGCTAAACCCGCAATACCGGGGTGTATTTCGGGTTTAGCCTACTTTTTGGCTAAGGGGCAAAATTTCTACCCCCTAAGATTTTAATTTCAACCCCCTAAGTCAAACCGTTTAGAAGTTAGCTTAATTAGGGTACTGTAAAATCTAAACAAATTTCTTTTTCCCAGGTTGTAAGTGACGTAATGTGAAGACTACTCGGTTATGAACCTCTGTTCAAACCGGTTACGCTAATTGATCGAGTGTGCGACCTATCCACAAACCACGTGTTCCTCTTCCGTAGTATAACCAAAAAATTAAAAATCAAATCTTTTTATATCTCGGCAATCCTTCGGCCGATTTAAATAAAATAAAATGTATTATGCTCAAAATTAAAAATAAAAACTTTCTGCTCGAGAGGCACTGCCAAATTATTTTTCCTTATTTACTAAAAGTCTATTTACATATCTACAGAGTTTTTTACGAATAACTTTTAAAAAACTCACACGATTTTGACGATCGACGGCTCATATCCAAGATCTCTCTTAGCTGATTCCAGCGGTATACGATACTCTGCGGGAACCACTCTTTAACAAGCACAAAAAACAATTTAAGCGGAGCTCGAACTAGACGTGTCGAAGGTTCGACGTCTTCCTAACCATCCCTAACCATCCCTAACCGCCCCATTCTTTGTTTATTTTATTTTTTGCCTGCACCTAGGCCTTTCGGCTTTATCAGGCATTGATTCTACTTTACTGTTGACAACAACGTCTATCTAACTGCACAAAGAATGGGGCGGTTACCCACCCGCCACGCGAGCTCTTAGTCACGGAGGGCCGGGGCCCCACCGTGTCCAGGATGGGCCACGTGGAGGCGGCTCGCTGGGGGATGTGGCGGGCGGGACTGTCTTGCTTGCGGCCAACCTTTGGCCGTCATTATCTTAGCGACGTACTTAACCGTCGTGTTGAAATTTTCTCTTGTCGAGACCGAAGTCTTCCATGCATTCGTTGCTTCGGCTTTGATATCCATGATCCATTTGAATCTTAGGTACTCGTACCGTTCACATTCCATAAAAGTGTGATCTACTGATTCTGTCTCCCTGCATGCACATAAAGGTGATGGGACTAGGTTAAACACATGCAATTTCCCTTTAAAATCTCCATGTCCTGTGAGGTATTGGACAATGTAGTGATTCAAGTCTATATACTTGGCATGCATTCTTGTTTTTACATCTGGCCAGATTTTATACGTGTGGCGGCCCTTAGTAGAGCTACTCCATCTTTGTTGCCACTCGGTTAGGCTCCATTCATCGACTTCTTCGATTGTAGACAATCCCGGGATCGTAGCCTGTCTTCCCTGATTGAGGTGCCATTTTGCTGTCACTGCTTTGATCTTAATGTCGATAGGCATTACTCCTGCGACTACTTGCAGGGCTTCAGCGGACGTTGTCTTATAAGCCTGGGTAACCATAAGCAGAGCTTTCCTCTGGCTGCTTTTTAATATTTCCCAACTTTTCTTCGTCAGGGAGGTGGACCATGCTGGGCTGGCGTATGTCACAACTGACTCGTACAGTGCAGTGTACATTATCATCCTGCTTTTACTTGACGCTCCCCACGTTACTCCGGAGAGAGCCTTTGTGCGCGCGAAGTTTGACAAAGCTTTGTCCGCAACTTCTTTTGCATGCGTTTGGAAATTGCAGCGCTTCCCGATTTTGACACCCAAGTAAACCGGCTCCGGGTCGTAGCGTATGACTTGTCCGCGCAGTCGCACAACTGGAGGGCTTCTCATTTCCAGCTTTCCTTTTAGTAGGCACAATACCGTTTTTTCTACGGCAATTTCAAGTTTCACGCTGGTGCACCATTTATCTATGATATCAACTATATCCTTGCCCATTCGTTCGAGTTCGGCCTTTGTATTCGCTGTAATGACCACTAATAAGTCATCGACATAGGCGTAAGGCGAGTAGCCGTTGGCACTTAAAAGCTCTAAGATCTCATCAAACATGGTAATCCACAGAAAAGGGCCGAGAACCGATCCCTGTGGAACTCCCATTTCGATATTGCGTTGAGCTCCATATTCTGGAAGATACGCCTCCCTATTCGTAAGAAAACTCTTTATAAGGTTGATGAGCTCATCTTCGAAATTTTTCTTTTTCAATGCCCTGATAACAGAGGGCCACCACATACGATCGAAGGCTTTTCTTACGTCGAATAAAATGCCGATTGAATACTTTAATCTCGTTTCCTTTATTTCATTCAAGACAGCATCAATCGCATGAGTCGTAGACTTATGTCTGACGCTTCCGAACTGTCTGGCGTGAAAGGCATCGGGGTGTGACCGATAGACCCCATGAAGAATCATTTTCTCAAGCACTTTACTGAGAACCGGCAACAATGAGATCAAGCGATATGAATCTGGGCGATCGGGCGGTTTTCCTGGCTTTAGGAATACACATATATCAGCTTTTTTCCACTGCGTAGGGAAGTAACTGATTTTGCGACAGTCTTCCATTATCTGCAGGATATATTCGTCTATAGAGGATTTCGCTTTGCTTACGGTCGAGCATTCGACGCCGTCCCGACCCGGGGCGCTGGCAGTCCTCAGTTCGTCAATAGCTATTCTTACGTCAATAGTGTCCCATGGAACGCGGCATTCCCTGTTAACTCCTGGGAGATGCGCTTCTTGTCGTAGCCTGACGTGAGTGGCATTGTCGCTGTCGTGGCCGTCCGGCAGAAAGGCTGTCGAGAGGAGTGTGTCTCCCAATTCGCGGTAGCTCTCCGTACCGTCGGTGAAACTACGGGCCGCCGTCCGTGGTTTAATCTTCTCTCTGATGACGTTGGTGTGCGTTCCCCAAACACGCGAGTCGCTTTCTTCAATAAAGGCTCTCCAGGTTGCAATTCTTTGCTTTTTAAGCTCCTTATGGAATCTATTTCGATCGTCATAATACGCGTTTTTCTGTATTTCTCGCTGCTCTTGGTCGCGCGCGCGTTGATATCTCCTCCGTGATAGAGCGGCTCGTTTGCATAGCGATTCCAGGCTATCATTCCACCATGGAAGTTTCACAACTTTCTTGCCTGGGTTAGGGATCTTTTTAATTCCATCGGATAAGGCAGTAGTCATTATCGCGACTTTGTTATCTATTTCCTCTGTTGTGATGGCTGGCCATAGGAGAATATCTTCGTAATTATCCAGTTGGGCTTTAATGCAATTCTTGACAAGAGAGCTCTCAATCATATCTGTGCGATATCGTCTGCGAGCTGCAAAGTTGTCTTGTTTCAAGATGAGGTCATATTTAACGAGTGCATGGTCGCTGCTGGTGGCCGATAAATCAATTATAAAATTTCTATGAAGTCTGAAGAGACGCTCGGTCATTATTACAAGATCAATGGCGGAAGTTCCACTCGGACCATCGAATGTGCATGGGGATTCTTCATCATTCAATAGGGCTAAGTTGTTGCGAGCCAAAAATTCGATCATGCTTACTCCGCGCTCATCAGAATAGGAGTTTCCCCAAGCGGGACTGTGAGCATTGAAGTCCCCGCCAAACAAAATCTCAGAATCACGATACTTTTGGATGATGTCTGTCATGACATCAATATACTCGCCTATCTCGACTCTTCTCTGGGCGTAGACCGAAACCACAACCAGTGATAAGTCTCCACAATGCAATTTGACACAAGCCATATCGCCCGTTGTCTCCGGTAAGACGACCGGTTTGAGATTTTTATCGATGACGTAGATACCTGCTTTAGCATTAATATCTTTAAAGACCGGCGTGACCGTTAAGCCGAGGGCTTTCAGCGCGCCCTTCTTCCAGGGTTCTTGGACTAAGATTACAGCAGCCTTTTCTTTTTCTGCCTGAACTCGTAACTCTGAGGCAACTACTTGGGATCCGTGCATGTTCAATTGGAGGATGCGGATTCCCTCTGTACTTCGGGCCTGAGTAACTGCCGTGCTATGCAGTCTGATGGCGCTAGGTGTCGCCATCATAAAGGGGTAGCTTTACTTCTGCTCTCCGACTCTGGTTTTTTGCCAGGGTCGGTAGCATCATCAATCTGCATCTGTGACTCCTCCTCACTAGTCCCCAGTGGCGGTGGCAGCCTGCTGTTCTCTTGGCGAATTGGGGTTTTTGGCGGATCTGCCTCGCTATTTGCTGAAGGGTCCACAATTTCTGTTTCCTGACCAAAGTCAGTCATAGCCCGCATCATGTTCAGGGCGTTCTTGTGGCTCAAGCACTTTGCTGAGCCGGCAATATGCCTGTAGTCATATTTAAACCTCTTGCAATTAGCACAGGCGACCTTCGATTTGTCTTCACACTGTCGCGTATCATGCGCTTCGGCACAAAACCCACACGTCGGACTTTCAGCGAAACATGCTTTCGCCACGTGTCCGTATAGTTGGCAGCGGTAGCATCTCGTTACTCCGGTGTAGTTGCGTACAAAACATGACTGGTATAGGAGATACAGTCTCTTACGTTCTACGAGCTTTTTCCATAAATTTGGGTGCAGTTCTACAACCCAGCTATGGAATTGCGCTATAGTCGAGGCTCCTTTTCTTTCATACCTTAATGTATACAGGGGATTAATGTCATTTTCTTCGCAGATACTGGAGCAATCATTGAGATCGAAGATCTCTCTGATCAATTCATCGCGCTTTAGATCTACCGGAACCCTCAGGATCAATATCTTGGGCCTGTTTCTGGAGAGTCCTTTCACGTTGATATCAGCAGTGCGGAAGTCTTGAAGGCTTAGGATCTTTTCCTTCGTGTCCACATTTTCCACTCTTATCGCGACGCCGCCTTTCGCGGTCTCTCGCAGTCCATCTACTTTTATCCCAGTAACTCTGGGGTCAAGGATTTTCTTAACCTTTGTCATTAATTCGTTACCTTTCAGGGTCTCGGTTGGTTCAACTAGGATTACCGTTCCCGGTTTTGGGCCAACTATCGCGCTCTTAGGCACCATCGGTGTCTGTGGTCCCCTCGCAGTTTGTCGCACTGGGCGTTCATCTTTTTCCTGAGTTTTCTTGGCTTTCTTCTCCCGTTTCTTTCTTCCAACCACTGTATTCCAAGCGACGGGGTCGTGTTCTTCTGTACTTTCGGCTGTCATTAAGTCATCGCAGGCAACAGGATTCTCGATTCTACGTGTACTCTTTTGTCTGCTCATTAGCGGAGTATTTTGCTGTTGGGATACTTGCTTTCCATTGCTTGCCGTCCTTTTCGATCTTTCAGGCTTTAACGAGGAAGTATTGTCTAAACTCCCTTGGTGTTTCCTAAATAAGGCTGTGAGGTTGGTTTCGCAGTCTTTTATTGCTTTCATTGCCATTTTAATTGGCGACGATAGAACTGCTGTGGGGTTTCTTACTGCGCTGTTGAGATCATCCGTCAGACCTTTCAGCGTTGGTTGCAGGACGTCAAGAACCGCGTTGGCCGTCTTAACAGCATCATTAGCGGGGTCCGCGCTCCCTCGTGGGAAAGCTTTCGCCGTGAGATACGCGTTTTCGAGGGCCATTTTATTAATCGTTTCAGTCAACTCCTTTATTCTTTCCAGAACAAAGGTGGCTGCAACTTTGGGGCACTTGTTCTTCGGGTCGATCATGTAATTTGACACCTCGAATCTCAATTCGCTAGCTCTTTGTCTCGACTCTGCGTAGTTAACCTTCAGACTAGGCAGGCGAATGTCATCGTCTTCATCGCCTGTTCTGACACGCTTCTTGCGATTAGTTCGCTTCATCTGGAGCGCTGAATCCAACTCGGACAGGACAGACTCGCTGCCGCTAGTCTGCGCCTCGAAAACTGTCCGCCTTTCTCTAACAGAAGGACTGCCCACATACCAGTTTGCTGGTATGTCTGTGTCCTCCTCTCTGCTCTCTCTCTCAAGTTGGTCGGGACGGCCGGTGGAACAAGTTGCGTGATAGCTTATTCCTTTTTTGTTTTTGTTATCCATTTTTATTTTGTTTTTCCCCTTTTTTGGAAAAAGAGGCAAAACCGGGCAGGGAAGTTAAGGGAAAAGCAAGGAGACTCCGTCTGGGTCCTTCCGGTGAACTCGGGACTTCCTCAGTCGCAGTGGCCTCGGGAGGTGCAACCAACACCGCAGAAGTAGCATCCCTACCAGGAACCACCTGGTACCACAACTGCGATGCGGCTTTTTTCGCGTGTTACTCCTCGGCAGCCTCCCCCGCTGGTTAGGCGGGGGTTCGGGCCGGGTAAGCTACCAGCGGCACGGGCGCCCCCGCTTTACGACCTGTACCCTCTACGACTTCGGAAGCCCGTCCGGAGATTTCCATACGAAAGCCTCCCGCGGATGAGATAGGAAAGGGAAATAGGTGAGGAAAGTGAAAATTAGGAGAGAAAGGAAGAGGGTAGACCTGAGTTTTCTGTCGGGGTTCACTCCCCTAGCTTCATGTCTCCGTTTAAGCGCCGAGAACTCGCTTTTCGCCCTCCTCCGTTAGCCGCCGAGACGTTGCCCGGGGTTCACGACGTGGACGTGGAGGTAGGACTTAGGGCAAAATCAACCACAAGGCCGACTGTTGGCATTTCTCGAGTTTTACTAGGACTACTGGTGAAGCACCCAGTAGCCCCCCTCGAGGCCAAAGAGCCCTCATTGGAACCCCTAACCATCCCTAACCATCCCTAACCATCCCTAACCATCCCTAACCATCCCTAACCATCCCTAACCATCCCTAACCATCCCTAACCATCCCTAACCATCCCTAACCATCCCTAACCATCCCTAACCATCCCTAACCGCCCCATTCTTTGTTTATTTTTGTTTTTGCCTGCACCTAGGCCTTTCGGCTTTATCAGGCATTGATTCTACTGTTGACAACAACGTCTATCTATCTGCACAAAGAATGAGGCGGTTACCCACCCGCCACGCGAGCTCTTAGTCACGGAGGGCCGGCGGCCCCACCGTGTCCAGGATGGGCCACGTGGAGGCGGCTCGCTGGGGGATGTGGCGGGCGGGACTGTCTTGCTTGCGGCCAACCTTTGGCCGTCATTATCTTAGCGACGTACTTTATTTAAGAGTTCATGCAATTTTCCATTCATGCATATGGAGTGTAGCTATCGCTACATATTAGTTTTTGATGGCTGATTTTTTCTAATTTCATACATCAGTTTCTAAATACAAACTGACGTTTCTGCCATAATCTATGGCGCTCAATAGCCTGGCCTTCGCTCGGGCGTGGGCTACGCATTTCTTTTCTCCGGCGCTATGGGAGCTGTCAGCCCCTCTAATTTTGGCGCAATTTGGACACTTCCTTACTTCGCTTGTGCATTCGCGGGAGTCGTGCTCTCCGGAACATTTGGCGCACGTGTTCTTATTCGTTGAGCACTTGCTTGATACGTGGCCGTAACCCTGGCATTTATAGCACCTGGACACTTCGGCGCTGTCTTTTACTCTGCATGTCTGGTAATCTAGAAAAAGGCGACCGTTGTCAAGTGCCTTCCTCCAGCAGTCGGGCGGTACCTCTATGACCCAGGTGGTCATTTGTGTTTTCGCATTTTCCGTGACGCCGTATCGCACGGTGTACAACGGTTTGACTTCTTCTGCTGTCCAGCTATCGCCGAGTTCCCCATTTTGGGCTAGCAGCTGGTCAAGAAGGTCTGCTTTGATGAGGTCTTTTGGAACTCGAAGGAGCATTAGCCTCGGCTTCCTCTTCTCTATCGTCCTCGCGGTTACTCCTAGCGCAGTCAACGCCGGGAGGGACCTTATTTTCGCAGTGTCCTCTTTCGATGCTGTCTTGATCGCGACTCCACCTCTGGGCGTGATCCGTAGTCCCTCTATTCGAATCTTATTTCCACGCGGGTCTATCGCAGCTTTTACTTTTTTCATGAATTCCTCAGTGGTCACGGTACGTTCGCCCTCCCCGGGTCCGATGGGGTCCAGGAAAAGGAGTCTTCCCACATTATCCGCCTGAAACTCCATCTCCCGCTGTAGCAAGAGGTTCCTGCCTCGCTTCGCATCTCTATCACTTTTTCTTTCCTTTTTGTCCTTGGCTTTCTGATCCCTGTTCCGTCGGCTCGTCGAGAGGGCGTGCAGCACCTCCGTTCGGTCCTCGAGGTCCGTTATGTTACCGGTCACTCTATGAAGGTCGTCGTCAACCTCCATCTCCGTCTCAGTGTCTTCGTTTGTTTTCTTTGTCTTCTTTTTCGCGCCCTTCTTCTTACTCTTGGACGCTACTTGGGACCATGTTAGTCCATGTCTGAGAGTGTTGGCTTGGCTATTTGGCGGGTTTGAGATTTCTGGCGGGTCAATAAGCAAACCTCCGCGTACGGATAGGTTGTGACTCGTCTTAGGGTCTTTTTCACCTTGGATGCCATCTATGCTAGCTAGACGATCGATGCATTCTCTTAGTTCCTTTATGACAGACTTCACCGGGGACACTGACGTCGCCGACGGTGTTTGAACTGAAGTCCTTAGTTCATTTGTCACCTTCTTGAAGGTCGGTGCTAAAGCTCTTGCAATTGCCTCCGCTGTCTGGTGTGCTTTTCTTTCCTCGTCATCATCGTCTCCTGCAGCGCTTCGGAATCTTGTGCGAATGTAGGAGGCGAGATAGGCGTTCTCGACGGCCATTTGGTTGACGATTTCCGCAAGTTCGTTTACTTTTCCGGCGACATACACGGCGGCTGGCTTAGGGCATTTATTCTTCATGTCCATCATGTAATCGTAGATTTCCATACGGACCGTTGCAGCCCGCTGTCGGGCTTCGAAATGGTCTATTTTTTCACTATCCGGGAGGCTGCCGTATTCAGAGTCAACCGTCCTGGTTCTTTTCTTACTCTGGACATCGGGGTTTCTTGGCTGCTTAAAGGTGAATTCCCTGAGCGGACGATGAAATAGGGGGGCTTTCGACGCTGTAGAAACGCTCGTCGCATCGCTCTCGTCGCTTGAGTCACTCAACACTTGAATGTTCTTATCGGTTTTCGTACGAGTATCACAGGTCTCAGGTGTGAAGAACTCGGCACCTCTGGACGGGATTTCTTCTGTCGGAGTCCTAGATAATCTTGAACTGCGGGCAAAAGGGTCAGGGTGGGTCTGTTGGCTCGAAGTGCCGGCTGGCACTCTATCCAAGGGCTTAGATGTGATCTTAGGGGACCGTTGTTCCTTGGGGCGGTGGCTGGGAAGGCCGAGCGGAGAATTAGCGTGAATATTTCCTCCATTATTGTTTTTTTTGCTCATTTTTATGTTTGGTGCTCCCTTTTAGGAAAAGGGAGCAAAAACCGGAACGAAGGAAAGTGTATGACTGGCTGCAGGTGCCGATCTGGTCGTTGGAGTTGTTCAGGACGACGGCCGTCCTGGTGGCCTCGGGAAGTGCAAACTCGGAGACTCGATGGGGTCCCTCCCAGGCACCACCTGGCACCATCGAGCTCCTTGCCTTTTTTCGAGGTTACTCCAGGCAGCCTCCCCCACTGGTTAGGCAGAGGTTCGGGCCTGGCAGCTAACAACGGCACGGGCGCCCCCGCTTTACATCCTGTACCCTCCAGGGTAGCCGTCGCCTGCTCCAACTTCCTTCAGCAGCACCTACAGGGAGAGAAGGAGAAAGGATATGGGTAAGGAAAGGACGTATAGGAGAGAAAGGAAGAAGGAAGATGATGAGTTTTCTGTCAGGGTTCACTCCCTTAGCTTCGTGCCTCCGTTTAAGCGCCGAGGACTCGCTTTCCGCCCTCCACCGTTGGCCGCCGAAGCGTTGCCCAGGGTTCACGACGTGGACGTGGTGGTAGGACTTAGGGCAATGTCGGCCAGATGGTCGACTGTTGGCATTTCTCAAGATTTATTAGGACTTTTGAGGAAGCACCCAAAAGCCCCCTTGAGACCAATGAGCCCTCATTTGAACCCCTAACCATCCCTAACCATCCCTAACCATCCCTAACCATCCCTAACCATCCCTAACCATCCCTAACCATCCCTAACCATCCCTAACCATCCCTAACCATCCCTAACCATCCCTAACCATCCCTAACCGCCCCATTCTTTGTTTATTTTATTTTTGCCTGCACCTAGGCCTTTCGGCTTTATCAGGCATTGACTCTACTTTAATGTTGACAACAACGTCTATCTTACTGCACAAAGAATGGGGCGGTTACCCACCCGCCACGCGAGCTCTTAGTCACGGTGGGCCGGCGGCCCCACCGTGTCCAGGATGGGCCACGTGGAGGCGGCTCGCTGGGGGATGTGGCGGGCGGGACTGTCTTGCTTGCGGCCAACCTTTGGCCGTCATTATCTATATATCTACTCAATATATATCTATTCATGCTACTTTTCCATTCATGCATATGGACTGTAGCTATCGCTATATTATTATCTTTTGTTGGCGATTTTTTCTAATTTCATACATCAGTTTCTAAATACAAACTGACGTTTCTGCCATAATCTATGGCGGTTAAGAGCCTGGCCTTCGCCCGTGCATGGGCAACACATTTTTTGTCTCCGGCGCTGTGCGAGCTGTCAGCTCCTCTAATTTTGGCGCAATTAGGACACTTCCTCACATCGTTCGTGCATTCGCGGGAGTCGTGCTCTTCGGAACATTTGGCGCACGTGTTCTTATTCGTAGAGCACTTGCTCGATACGTGGCCATAACCCTGGCATTTATAACACCTGGAAACTTCGGCGCTGTCTTTTACCCTGCAAGTCTGGTAATCTAGAAAAAGGCGACCGTTGTCGAGTGCCTTCCTCCAGCAGTCAGGGGTGCTTCTATGACCCAGGTGGTCATTTGCGTTTTCGCATTTTCCGTGACGCCGTATCGCACGGTGTACAGCGGTTTGACTTCATCTGCTGTCCAGCCTTCGCCGAGTTCCCCGTTTTGGGCTAGCAGCTGGTCAAGAAGGTCTGCTTTGTTGAGGTCTTTTGGAACTCGAAGGAGCATTAGCCTCGGCTTCCTCTTCTCTATCGTCCTCGCGGTTACTCCTAGCGTATTCAACGCCGGGAGGGACCTTATTTTCGCAGTGTCCTCTTTCGATGCTGTCTTGATCGCGACTCCACCTCTGGCCGTGATCCGTAATCCCTCTATTCGAATCTTATTTGCACGCGGGTCTATCGCTGCTTTTACTTTTTTCATGAATTCCTCAGTGGTCCCGGTACGTTCGCCCTCCGCGGGTCCGATGGGGTCCAGGAAAAGGAGTCTTCCCACATTATCCGCCTGAAACTCCATCTCCCGCTGTAGCAAGAGGTTCCTGCCTCGCTTCGCATCTCTGTTACTCTTTCCTTTCTTTTTGTCCTTGGCTTTCTGTTCTTTATTCCGTCGGCTCGTCGAGAGGGCGTGCAGCACCTCCGTTCGGTCCTCAAGGTCCGTAATGTCTCCGGTCACTCCATGAAAGTCATCATCAACCTCCATTTCCGTCTCTGTGTCTTCGTTAGTTTTCTTTGTCTTCTTTTTCGCGCCCTTCTTCTTACTCTTGGACGCTACTTGGGACCATGTTAGTCCAGGTCTGAGAGTGTTGGCTTGACTATTTGGCGGGTTTGAAATTTCTGGCGGGTCAATAAGCAAACCTCCACGTACGGATAAGTTGTGACTAGTCTTTGGGTCTTTCCCACCTTGGTTGCCATCTATGCTGGCAAGGCGGTCGATGCATTCTCTTAGTTCCTTTATGACCGACTTCACCGGGGACACTGACGTTGCTGACGGTGTTTGCACCGAGGTTCTTAGTTCATTTGTTACCTTTTTGAAGGTAGGGGCTAGAGCTCTTGCAATTGCTTCTGCTGTCTGGTGTGCTTTTCTTTCCTCTTCTTCATAGTCTCCTGCAGCGCTTCGGAATCTTGTGCGTATGTAGGAGGCGAGATGGGCGTTCTCGATGGCCATTTGGTTGACGATTTCCGCAAGCTCGTTTACTTTTCCGGCGACATACACGGCGGCTGGCTTAGGGCATTTGTTCTTCATGTCCATCATGTAATCGTAGATCTCCATACGGACCGTTGCAGCCCGCTGTCGGGCTTCGAAATGGTCTATTTTTTCACTTTCCGGGAAGTTACCGTAGTCTGAGTCAACCGTCCTGGTTCTTTTTTTGCTTTGGACATCGGGATTCCTGGGCCGCTTAAAAGTGATTTCCTTGAGCGGACGCGGAAATAGGGGGACTTTCGACGCCGTAGAGCCGCTCGTCGCATCGCTCTCGTCGCTTGAGTCACTCAACACTTGTATATTCTTATCAGTTCTCGTATGCATATCACCGGTCTCAGGTGTGAAGAACTCGACACTCCTGGGCGGGATTTCTTCTGTCGGAGTCCTAGATAATCTTGAACTGCGGGCAAAAGGGTCTGGATGGGTCTGTTGGCTCGAAGTGCCGGCTGGCACTCTATCCAAGGGCTTAGATGTAGTCTTAGGGGACCGTTGTTCCTTGGGGCGGTGGCTGGGAAGGCCGAGCGGAGAATTAGCGTGAATATTTCCTCCATTATTGTTTTTTTTGCTCATTTTTATGTTTGGTGCTCCCTTTTAGGAAAAGGGAGCAAAAACCGGAACGAAGGAAAGTGTATGACTGGCTGCAGGTGCCGATCTGGTCGTTGGAGTTGTTCAGGACGACGGCCGTCCTGGTGGCCTCGGGAAGTGCAAACTCGGAGACTCGATGGGGTCCCTCCCAGGCACCACCTGGCACCATCGAGCTCCTTGCCTTTTTTCGAGGTTACTCCAGGCAGCCTCCCCCACTGGTTAGGCAGGGGTTCGGGCCTGGCAGCTAACAACGGCACGGGCGCCCCCGCTTTACATCCTGTACCCTCCAGGGTAGCCGTCGCCTGCTCCAACTTCCTTCAGCAGCACCTACAGGGGAGAGAAGGGAGAAAGGATAAGGGGTAAGGAAGGACGTAGAGGAGAGAAAGGAAGAAGGAAGATGATGAGTTTTCTGTCAGGGTTCACTCCCTTAGCTTCGTGCCTCCGTTTAAGCGCCGAGGACTCGCTTTCCGCCCTCCACCGTTGGCCGCCGAAGCGTTGCCCAGGGTTCACGACGTGGACGTGGTGGTAGGACTTAGGGCAATGTCGGCCAGATGGTCGACTGTTGGCATTTCTCAAGATTTATTAGGACTTTTGAGGAAGCACCCAAAAGCCCCCTTGAGACCAATGAGCCCTCATTTGAACCCCTAACCATCCCTAACCATCCCTAACCATCCCTAACCATCCCTAACCATCCCTAACCATCCCTAACCATCCCTAACCATCCCTAACCATCCCTAACCATCCCTAAACAGGAACAAGATTTGGAGTGTGGAAGCGGTTAAGGCAAAAGCGACGGAGGTACTGAACCAGCTAACAGAAGAGGACTTCCAGCACTGCTTCCAACAATGGAACCAACGTATGGAGCGGTGTAGGGAGGTCCAAGGGGAGTATATTGAAGGAGATAAAACTTCGAATGTAATTGGAGACGAATAAAAATTGTTATGACTTCAGTCCGGTTATTTAATAGCCACACCTCGTATGCTTTAATATCTGGGTGAACACTTTGACGATGCAATTGATCAGTGCTATTCCCCTGTAGTTATCAGGATTGTCCTTGGGTCCTTTTTATGGATCATGGTTAAAAGTATTTCACCCCATCTATTCGGGACTTGCTGAGATTCTAGAATTTTATTGAACATTAGAGATATGTATAAGGTCCAGTTTTGAGGTAGGCATTTTAGGAAATCGTAGGAGATTAGATCTTTTCCAGGAGCCTTATGGGGTTTCATGCTTCCTATTGCTGTAGAAACTTCTTCAGCTGTAATTTCCCTGTCAAGTATGGGGTCTGTAAACGGGTGTAGACAGCATAAAAAGGGTAGACGCGGAGGAAATCGTTGCGTTAAGTACTGTGCCCACACGTGAATCGGTAGAGTGGTGTATACCTTTTTATTTTGAATTGATTCAGTGTCGTCCAGAAGGTCTTAGTGTCCTTGCAATTGGAAAGCTTTTTTATGCAGTCTAGTTGATAGAGGTTTTTTTTGGATTTAATTAGATTCGTGTATTTTTTTTGCTTATCAAATGCAAGGAACTAGATTCCTTAGAGAAATTTTGGGACTTGCAATGTTTCAGGCTTAGCTTTACGGATTTTTTGGCTAGGTAGCATTCATTGTCGAACCATGGTTTGCTTTGGTTTGCGTTTGGTTTGCCGTGAGTTTTGAGAGCTTTAATTATACCTGATTGCCTACCGGCAGAAACCAGGGTTTCTATAAGATTTGAGTCGAGAGTGTCATGTACCAAATTGGTCTTAACCACTTGTCATGGACCAAAATGGACTTAATGACTTATTAAACCACTTGTCATGTACCAAAATGGACTAAATGACTTTTTACTTTCAGTTTCAGGGAATAAAGAATAGCAAATTTTAACCTTGTTTATTTAACTAATAAATACTAATAAAATTAATAATTTAAACAAAACTAATATTATAAAGTAGTCAGAAGGATTCTCGATATCTTTTATAAAAAATTACTCTTACCCTTAAGGAGGGAGCCGATATTCAACAGGAGGAGACACAGACTGACCAATTTTCAGGGGTTCCTTGCTTCGAGGTCCCATTTTCCAGGCCCCCTCTCCGTCCTCTTTTTCCGTGGGAATCTCCTGACTTGGTCGTAAAATTCATGACACTCCTTATTTTTGACACAATTTCAGGAAATAACCCACTTCAAAATGACGTAAATGACGTACGCAGTGACAGAAACAAAACTCGTCACTTTACGCCCGCTGAGAGGGAGGCTTCAGGGCTCCAGATGTGGAGACAGACACCCTCTTTCAAGGCGCCCCTAACTATTAGCAGTTTCTAGGTTCAATTTAAAATTTGAAGTTTGAAAATTTGAAAAATAAACAACTTTCAAATTTCTACCCGTAACATGCTCCCCCCACTTTAAACACAGCGGTCCCTCGCTGTGGGTTACCGGGTTTGCCCTTAACAGGTCACCCCAGGTCAAACAACGACAATCAAAACATCGAAAGCCCTTCCTTACACAAAAATACTACAACTAACACACACAAAAAAATAATCTAGACTTAAAGGTTATAACACAGTGGTAAGTACATCAGGTCCTTCACCCACTCGCGATTTACGGTATACGTATGGTCCTATCCACACCCGATATCGTCCATGGGAAACTTTCACGACGTCGCAAAGGCAAAATCGGCGGCCGGTACGATGAGTTGTCCTCCCCGGAGTCCGACGTGTTGAACCAGAAATCCGAAGGAAATGATTCCGATTGCGAGTCCGGAGCCCCCGGGTTGAACCATTGCCGGCTCTTCCGAAAAAATCGCCGACGTCTTCTTTGGAATTTCGTTGGGAGATCCTTGGCTCATCATACGCGTTGTCCGGCAGCAGATCCGGTATTTGCGGGCCCTCCTCGTCGTCCGTCATTTCCAGTGTATAGGAGTTCAGGCGGTAGCGCGGATCTTGTGAACTCCTCCCCTTCGGGTAGAACCATCTGCGCGGACGAACCGCGATCCGGTTTACCTGTGGTGCTGAAGCTGGTAGTATGGGGCAGAGCAGCCCTTGAAGCACTCCGGCTGTGACGAGTATCAGTCTGTACGACCCCCGCGCAAGGAACCAAAGAAGAAGAAGAGACATGTCGATGGTGAGGAAGTGTGGAATGTTGAATCCGAATTCGCGGAATCCCAGAGATCGAAGGATTGCTGAGTCTCGGAGATGACCACTGGTTATAATCCTAGATTAAATTCTCCATTAGCTACCTAAGGTGAACTAGAACAATACCAATTATTACAAAAACAAAAAAAAATACCAAGTATTACAACAAAAAAAAATCATCTACCAAATACAAAAGAAATTAAAAAAAGGACATTAATTCTAATACCGATTATTACAAAAAAAATCTACCAAATACAAATAAATTTTTTTAAAAAAGGACATTAATTCTAAGCAACATGCAATTAGCCTAACTTAAACACAGGTCGTACTTTCGGTCTATTTTAATTTAAAAAAAAAACTTGCACTGAAACCCTAAATTTACGTAAACTAGTAGATTATGAGGAGCAAGGTGTGATTTTGTAGCGAATTTGAATGGGTATTTAATTTAATGCTGAGGGCGTTTATTTGCGTATTTATAGATGACGTTTGTAACTTATAGTTATGCAAGGTCGAATTTATTTGAACAAAAAGGAGGGACAGGCAAAATAATAATAACGAATTCATCTTATAGAATCGCATGATAAAAGTTGAAATTAAATTAAACAAAAAGGAGAAACAGAATCTACAAAGTAAAATCATTAAAATTGGATAACTGAATTTGTAAATGTACGAACCTGTGTGGTCGCCTGTGCTTCCTCCTCATGAATATCGTACCAGGGCGCAGAATTTTGTTTAATTTCTTCATTCCCACCTAGCTACCCCGGAAATTTTTTTTGACGTGTCACCAACCGTTGTTTGTAAACAATAACTTACTTCAGTAAACATTGTATCAATTTGAACGGAAAAAAAAAAATTTATAATATGAAAACCCATAAATTCCTTTTCAAAGTATAATAAGACCCATAACTTCTATTATTTCTACGAAAAATCCAAAAGAAAATTCAAAACACCTCAAAAACATCAAGACAACAACAATCAAAACATCTCAAAACACAAAAGATACTTAAACCTAAGTCGGGTTGCGCCCCCCCCTCTATTTTTTTTTTATTTTTTATTTATTTATTTTTTTTTATTTTATTTTTTTTTATTTTATTTTTTTATTTTTTTTTTTTTGTACATGTCAAATCCCCTAAGGTTCGCAATGCGCTGGCTCCACTGGCTCTACCACCTCAACCCTCTTTTCGGAAAATTCCTCATAAAAGGGCTTTGCATTCGCACTAAATGCATCTGGGAAACGGACCCAGACTAATCACTGATCCGTAATTTCTGTGATCCCTTGATAAATGGTTCCGATTTCCATCCCTCAATTTAAGCTCGTTTCACGCGCAGTTTCCACGTAACTGTGAAACGCCCTCAGGCAACCCAAGAGCCCTACTAGCCCGAACTCAACGCGGGACACTACGTAGCAGGTATACCCATTAAACACAACGTGGAAGGTAAGAACACTCACTCTTGGGCTAGTACTATTTCTAGTACTGTGCAAGGGCACTATTCAAGGGGGGTGACATCCGCGTCTCAACGCACGAACTAACCCCGGGCTTATTCGTTTCACTTACGTACCCGACAGCCGTGACTCAACGCACGCGCTGACCCTCGAACTAGGCTGTGCCACGACCCCTTTTTCGCCATAGCGCCAGCCTATTTAGCCGGCCTCTGAGGCCAAGGAAGACGAATCGACGAAGGCTGAAAGTTTGGTGCTACACATTAAGACTTGAATTTGTGATACGCAAAAAGAAATTAAATGAGCATGGCCTACCCTTCGGGGGAGTAAGATAGTTCTATTGTTGGTGCTTTTATCTATTTAACTAGGGTTGTCACGGGAAGTGCTTACCCCTATCCGACGAAAGTATCGCCGGAGCTCCAAATCTATTAATTAAGTAAGAAATAAATTCAGCCGTCGAATATCCGCCATCCTTGTTGGCAGAGCTATTGCGAACTTAGTGTTGACGCAAGTCCCGACTATTATATACTTATAACCGCCCGACATTTACGTCCAAATTACCCAAAAATTAAAATATTGTATAACTAACCTGTTAATATATTTCTACTACCCAAAAATTAAAATATTAAAATATTAAGCAACTAGACTGTTAATATAATTCAATAAGTAATGTACCCCTTCCCCTACTTTTATGTTTGAAAATTAACAATTTTTTTTTTTTTTTTTTTTTTTTTTAAACAATGTAGTATTATCAAATAACCCAATTTCGCAACTAACCCAAATCGTTATACAATTAATGATGACGGTTGGTGAACACGATTGCCTATAATTTTCGAGAATCCTTCTGAGTCACTTACGAAGCAAAAAAAAATTTTGACCTATTTAATATATTGATAAAATAAAACATTCATGAAGGAGAAAATTTATACCAAAAAAAATTAATATTTCAAAACCAAAAACAAAATGAAATTTTATAAAACAACACGAAAATCTGTACAAAATAAAAAAATCACAACAAACACAAAAATGAAGCCAAATGCGTGGGGCGTATTATGGCAGGGATGGAAAAGTTGAATTAAATAATTAATAACTGCAAAGAATTAAGATTAAAACTCAAAGAAATATTTTAAAATTCAAAACTGAAATACTTAAAAATAAAAATGTTAAGATTGAAAGAACGAAAAAACTTCACAACTTCACTAATTACGTGGGGCGTATATTAGCGTTGCAGCGAGAGGGAATTGAAAAAAAATTAAATTTTTTGTAAAACGGCGCCTCTACCATTTGTCACGTACTAAATTTGACTAAATGACTTTTAACTTTTAATTTCAGGGAATAAAAGAATAGCAAATTTTAACCTTGTTTATTTAACTAATAAATACTAATAAAATTAATAATTTAAACAAAACTAATATTATAAGGTAGTCAGAAGGATTCTCGATATCTTTTATAAAAATTACTCTTACCCTTAAGGAGGGAGCCGATATTCAACAGGAGGAGACACAGACTGACCAATTTTCAGGGGTTCCTTGCTTCGAGGTCCCATTTTCCAGGCCCCCTCTCCGTCCTCTTTTTCCGTGGGAATCTCCTGACTTGGTCGTAAAATTCATGACACTCCTTATTTTTGACACAATTTCAGGAAATAACCCACTTCAAAATGACGTAAATGACGTACGCAGTGACAGAAACAAAACTCGTCACTTTACGCCCGCTGAGAGGGAGGCTTCAGGGCTCCAGATGTGGAGACAGACACCCTCTTTCAAGGCGCCCCTAACTATTAGCAGTTTCTAGGTTCAATTTAAAATTTGAAGTTTGAAAATTTGAAAAATAAACAACTTTCAAATTTCTACCCGTAACAAGAGTATCCGTTGGGGCAGAAAAATTAATAGATACTCTGTCTGATTGTCGTAGTAATTGTTTTAGATGAATACATTTTTCGGGAGAAAGATCAGTGATTTCCTTAACGGCGGTTGATGGGGGGAGAATTTACTGTTTCGATCTCGATTACCAGTCCTAGAGCTACTGGAAAGTGATCCGATTTTGTGACTATTCCATTCCTGACCTCAAGGTCACGTACAAGGTCAAGTCCAGCGATATTAGTCCATACCAAGTCTATGGTACTGTTTCCATTGGGTTGAATGCAAGTAATTTGGCCTGGGTGATCACTTTCAGTCCTGCCGTTGAGTAGTGTAAATGCAAAGTCGTCAAAAAAATCAGTCAGGGTCTTTCCTTTACTTTTGACAATTTTATCATGACTTGTTCTGCGCGAATGGATGCAGGAGGGAAGGGGTAAAGACTCAGCTGTCGCTCCAGAAAGACAGCCAACTCTTGAATTAAAGTCGCCGCCAAGAAATATGGGTAGATTAGGATATTCGCTGATTAAAAATGATAGTTCCATCTCTAGAAGTTCGAGTAGTGGCTCAAGCTTATGATCGGGTTTGAAGTAAATTAGACCAATGATAAATGATTGTGACTCATGGGATATTTTAACAAAGATCCAACTATATTCGTTGGTAATTTCTTCCGCCAGAAGGTTGTTCACTTTTTTAATTGCAATTAATAGTCCACCGCTCGCATACCCACGTGATTTATCTTTTATTGCTTTGGAATGAAAAATTAAGTAATCGTTTAAGAAAGAAGGAATTTTTACGTCTTTATCAATCCAAGTTTCAACAAGGCAAATCACGTTGACATTGTTATGAATGGGGATCAGATCAAGGACATTAACAAATCCGTGTACTGGAGAGTTTACTGGAGAAGTTAATGACCCCAAGTTTGTTTCTACTTTACCCAGCTGTTTGATTCCACTTAAGTCAATCTTAAGAAAATTAAAGCATTGTGTTGCGAAATTTCAATGTCAACTAGAGAAAAGCTCGGTGCGAAAGGAAAAAGTAAAGCTGCCGCTGATAACACCACAAAAGCGAAGGGAGGCGTTGCTGTGGAGAGACGCGGTAGTCTGGGGACCGCAAATACACACAAAGGAGACTTTAAGGTGTTCAACAAGCGATCTAGAAATTCACCGGAAGAGCAGCAAGGCACTAATAAAATTATTCTGTACCAGGTACCTCAAATAAAGAATCATTCACCCCAAAGCGTCCGAAAAGCTCTCCCGGCAGGTATCAAACACAACGGAACGATATGGGATCAAACGAAGAGCTGCTGAGGGCGATTAGCAGCATGATGGTTGATATGAATCTGGCGACGAAGGACGACATGGAAATTCTACGTGATGAAATTCATGGTTTAAGAACGGAAAGCAAGAAGTTAGATGAAAAGTTTGAGGCAATGAAGATCAGAAACGATGACAGAGACAGGAGATTAGAATTCCTTGAAAATCATATAAGAAGGAATAACCTGATAATAAAAGGTGTTAGGTACTCTAAAGAAGATAATATGAAAGAAATTGAAGAGCTTCCAACGATAACTTCCTCAAGGATACAGGAGGAGGAAGTATTAAGTAGGAGAACTAAATTTTTGTAAAAGTTGTGAAATAAATTTGGTGGGTATCGCAGTAAGTCTTGAGGAAGTTAGAAATTTTAGGTATTTTTTGTTGTTCGTTTTCTGTTTTTTGAAAAAAAAAAATAAAAATTAAGTACCTAATAAATCGCCATTTTATTTTCCGTTAAAAAAATTCTTGAGGAAGTTAAAAAAAAAAAAAAAAAAAATTATTTTGAAAATTTTATATCAAGGTAGAAATTCAGTACGGTTAGCCAAAGAGAGGCCGCCCTCGAGCCGGCGAAGTGACTCACATTTCTGCCTAGAAAAATTATTAAGTAAAAAAATTTTGGAAAATTAAAATTTTAAAAACATGGAAAATTTTTAAATAATTCAAGGAATGTTTAGTGAAAATTTGGTGAAGATCGGACCAACAGTACGCCCACAGCGCTCATTTTAAATCTTTGAACAGTCATATCTCCGCCATTTTGAAAAATTTCGAAAAAAGCTCTCGTCATTTTCAAGATTTCTGTGAAAGGAAGCTTGTGTATAAATTTGGTGAAGATCGGATGAAAATTGCGGCCGTGAAGTGTTCCGGAAAAAGTGGCGACGGACGGCCGGCCACAGACAAAGTCAGGATCGGCAAAGATCACTTATCAGATTTATCCTACGGGGTCTGGAAGACCCTTTTCTAGTAACAGGGGGTCGGAGGGTATCACAGTAACTTCTTGAGGAAGTTAAAAGCAAAGACGTTCATCTCAGAAATCCTAAACGTAAAAGAGCCGATAAAGATACTAGAGGCAAGGAGAATAGGGAACAGGAGTGGCGAGGGAGAAGTGATGTTGATATCGCTTGACTCGGAGGCTGAGAAGTGGCACCTAATTAAACAAGCAAATGGACTAAGAAACACAGGATATAATGTATCCCAAGATTATTCTCACGTCACGAGGTTCAAAAGAAACAGCTTCTTGCAATCAGGGCAGCTTGTCGTCGGGCAGGCTTAAAAACCGATAATGTGAGAATTCTGCTCCGCTCAGACACTCTAATAGTACAGGATAAAGCATTTACTTGGGATGGAGAACTGGGCCTGGTGAAGAGAGAAAATGGGAGACTGGAAGCGGTGGATACGATTATGGGAATTTGCTTAAAAGATCAGATAACCGGATTGCTAAATGAGAATACTAATCGTCGCGGAAGACCTTGCTCAACGGTGGGTCATTCCCCAGGGGGAATGGACATATGAGGATCAGACGTCTGCCGGAAGATAGAAGAAACTGAAGAAAAAGAGGATACAGAAGAAGAAGAATTTTTAAGTTTTTTAACGTATAATATTAGAGGATTGGGACCAAAAAGGAATAATTTTGAGTTTTTTAGCTTCATCAGGAGTCACCAGGGTTTCTGTCTCATTGAGACACATGTTTGTGCAGAGGATATAGCACAATTTGCGTCGTTATTTCCAGAATACGATATGCGTTGGACTGCAGCAAAGAAGAATTTTACTCGAGGAAGAGCCAGCGGAGGAATCGCTTGTGGCATCAAGAAGGGCCTGAAAAATGTTAAGTTTGTTAATGTCCGTGGTACGGATTTAATTCAAATACATAAAGACAACATCAAGATGCACATACTACCAGTTTACCTTAATGGCGCGCTAGGGGACAATTGGATCCTGGAATTTGAGGAGCTAGCGGATTTTGTACAAGAAGGGTGCGACCTCAACTTAATACTGGCAGGAGATTTTAATATCAGAATCGGCGCTGAACAGGACCTGGAAGATGTTAATTTATTTAATTTTGCTAACACACGCAGATCAAAAGATAGCAAACTAAATGCACGAGGAAGGAGGTTCGTGGAGTTTTGCAATGACGCAGGGCTAGTAATACTGAATGGCAGATCAGCAGGTGATATAGATGGTCATTTCACATACATTGAAGGAAATGGAGCTTCGGTGTGTGACCTAATTTGTGCCAAAATTGATACTTTACCTATTTTACAGGATTTTAAGGTGGTGGATCAGAATTTCTCCGACCATATGCCTACATTGCTGAAAATCCCGATTGGAAAACCTGTAGATTGTCTTAGAGAACTAAATCGATTAAAGTGGATTGCTGAAAGAGGGAAGATGTATAACGAGCGATTGAAAAAAGTAATTAAAGAAATTAAAAGCAATCAGGACAATATGAACTGCATGACGGAAGAACTGACTCACTGTATTAACACAGCAGCGTGCGTAATGGCAACGAAGACGTTCAATGCGAGGAATGCTTGGTTTGACTGGACTTGTGAGAAGAAGCGCCGTCGGGTAATGAGTTTATTAAAACTATTCAGGAAAACGAATCGCAAGAGGCTCGGGTCAGATACAGTGAAGCGAATGTGGAATACAAAAAACTCATCAAGGAAAAACGTGCAGAATATTATGAGAAGGTTTCAAGGGACTTCAAGACCGTGAAAGATGGCAAGGAGTTCTGGAAGCTGGCCAAGGTCTTTAAGAGTGTTAAAACTGGAGGGAAGGCTAATATTTCTTCGTCGGAATGGACGGCACACTTCAAGCAGTTATTAAATCCAGCTGAAACTAATATTCAATTGCAGTTCGCAGAGCCTTTCAGCAACTCCCCCATCCTTGACACGAAGTTCGCCTTGGAAGAATTGGAAAATGTTTTACATACTGTAAAGTGCAACACAGCTCCAGGCGTTGACGGAATCCCCTTTGAGTATTACAAGTATGCGTGTAGCGAGTTTACAGAGAAGTTATTAGAATTGTTTAATTATATTTATGACACAGGTGCCGCTCCCAGCTCGTTTAAGGAAGCCATCATATTCCCGCTGTTCAAAAAAGGTGACCCCGCACTCGCGACTAATTACAGAGGCCTTTCTTTTATCAACTGTATTGCAAAGTTGTTATCTTGCATGCTTGCAAACCGACTTACCTGTTTTGTAGAGACGAATGAGGTACTTTCAGAGAGTCAAAATGGCTTCCGCAGGGGATACTCAACCTCAGATGCGATATTTACCCTGGTAAATGTTGTGCGCTTCAAATTAAACCAACGTAGGGGAAGACATACGCCTTCTTTGTTGACCTGAAAGCAGCGTTCGACACTGTGAATAGAAACATGCTGTTTTTAAAATTAGCAAACAATGGGATATCCACCAAGTTTATCGCGATGCTAAGAAGTCTTTACACGAATGTGGCATCTTCTGTGTGGACGGAAAAAGGTGCAACACCGCAATTCGGCGTTGCTGCTGGAGTCAAGCAAGGCTGCCCGCTGAGTCCGTTGCTTTTTTCGCATTTCATCAATGACCTAGTCGACGAACTGCAATGTGGTGTACAGGTTGGCGAATCGCTCGTAAAAGTATTGATGTCTGCTGACGATCTGGTGCTGCTGGCAGAGAAGCCTGAAGATCTGCAAACAAATATAAAGATACTCGAAGAATTCTGCGACAAATGGGAGCTGGTGGTGAATCTGGACAAATCAAAAGTACTTATATTCCAGAAAGGAGGTCGAAGGAGTTCTGCGGAATCCTGGAAGTACAAAGGGCAGGACATAGAAATAGTAAATGAATATACTTACCTTGGTATGTTGATGACTCCACGGCTCTCAATCACGAAGCATGCTCGGAGAAAAGCCAACACTGCCAGATTTGCTATAAATTACACATGGGCGCGTGCCTTTAATAATAGCTCAGTTACGCTAGATGCCAAAATGCAAATTTATTACGCAGTGGTAAGAGCTATAGTCAGCTATGCAGCACAGGTTTGGGGTTACGAGGAAAGCACTATCCTGGAAGGTGTACAAATGACGTTATTAAAAAAACTGTTCTGGCTCCCTAATTGTACGCCACATTACCTTATTCATCTCGAGACGGAAATGGACACGTTATCGGCTTATACGCTTGGAATGCATCATCGGTATCTGATTCGAATCGCGAACATGTCGGACGCTCGTCTGCCTCGTAGGATTGCGAAGGAAATAATAAGATTGGACATTGCGTGGGCTAGGAAATGGGGCGAGCACGCGACGAGGTACGGACTGAGCAACAGGCTGGAGCGGCTGGACGGGAAGAGACTACAGAGGGACAGCGAAATAATATTGAAGGAGTTTATAGAAGAAAAAAAGAGGTTCTCACTACACCGGTCCAACATGTCCGAGAGATTCACGTTATACCGACGCCTCGACCCGGAAAGGAGATGTGCCTCCATAAAGACATTCAGCAACGCGGGTTTAAATACGATAAGGTGGGTTTTTAAAATACGATGCGAGATGCTCAACCTCAACCACAAAACATACAAAGAAGAAGAAGATCGCAGATCACTTTGCTCCCTGTGTAACAGGAGGGAGAAGGAAGATTGGTTTCACTTCGTGTGTGTCTGCCCGGTGCTGCGGGAGTTTAGAGTACCCATCTTGGGAGCCCAAATCCTTTTCCTAGGCGATGTGGTCAGGATGCTGAACGGAGAAGAGGGGTGGGAGAGATTGGCCAGGTACTGCCGAGTCGCCACAAAGTACAGAGCGTTTATGGTACGAGAGTTCAATTTTTAGTTCCCCGAGTGCCCCGGTTGTTTTGTTCCTGTTATGTTGTGTTATGTTTCTCGATTATAAATTTATATGGATACGTTTTTATTTTTTCATTTTTTATTTTTCGTTTTTAAGAGTTGTTTGGCCGAACTACCGGCAGACGGTTGATAAAACCATGCCGTAAGGCGTTTATGCAAGTGTATTGTTTTTTATTTTTCAATTTTATTAATAAACGCGGTTTTAGGTAGATTTCTTTTCTTCAAAAATCTACCTATTGTATTTCTTTTCTTTTTTTTTTTTTTTTCTATTCCATTCCTGACCTCAAGGTCACGTACAAGGTCAAGTCCAGCGATATTAGTCCATACCAAGTCTATGGTACTGTTTCCATTGGGTTGAATGCAAGTAATTTGGCCTGGGTGATCACTTTCAGTCCTGCCGTTGAGTAGTGTAAATGCAAAGTCGTCAAAAAAATCAGTCAGGGTCTTTCCTTTACTTTTGACAATTTTATCATGACTTGTTCTGCGCGAATGGATGCAGGAGGGAAGGGGTAAAGACTCAGCTGTCGCTCCAGAAAGACAGCCAACTCTTGAATTAAAGTCGCCGCCAAGAAATATGGGTAGATTAGGATATTCGCTGATTAAAAATGATAGTTCCATCTCTAGAAGTTCGAGTAGTGGCTCAAGCTTATGATCGGGTTTGAAGTAAATTAGACCAATGATAAATGATTGTGACTCATGGGATATTTTAACAAAGATCCAACTATATTCGTTGGTAATTTCTTCCGCCAGAAGGTTGTTCACTTTTTTAATTGCAATTAATAGTCCACCGCTCGCATACCCACGTGATTTATCTTTTATTGCTTTGGAATGAAAAATTAAGTAATCGTTTAAGAAAGAAGGAATTTTTACGTCTTTATCAATCCAAGTTTCAACAAGGCAAATCACGTTGACATTGTTATGAATGGGGATCAGATCAAGGACATTAACAAATCCGTGTACATTCCAGAAGATTAACACAAAATTAGGATCTGGGGACAGTAAATTGTTAGTACATATTATATTTTGAAAGTTGCCTTTTTTATTCTCGTTGTTATTACAGGTTCTTGATTTTAGGTTATTTTTTGAGATTAAATATTGGGATTTGCTAAAAAATCACTCGTTCTTTCTCGAAGGAGGTCATCGATGCGCGGCTTTATGTTGATTCCCGCAATGCATAAGACTGGGCTGAGCGATTCGGTGTCGATTAGACCCAATTGGTGATCCCAACGGTAACTTTTATTTCCGACTGACAGTCTGTCTGTTCGAACGCGTATTTGTAGACTATCTGTGTTGCCTGAGCTTCGAAGAATTGCCCTGATTGCTAGTAATTTGTTCCTTTTATATCTAGTGGTCGGGGAAAAATCTTGTGAGATGCTAATACCGGTATTATGTAGACGTTTTGCGCTATTAATTAGAGTCCATTTTTCATCTACTGACGATAGTGATACAAGGATAAGATTTCCCTTCCCTATTTTACGAGCGGTCTTCACCTGGAGGGGTTGAGTCATTTTCAGGGTGTCGGTAATGAATGACTTCGTTTTTTGTAGTACATCTTCTTCTTTTTCCAAATTAAGCCCTCTGATGATCAGGTTCTTACGCCGTATATGGTTTTCCAAAAATTCAAGCCGGTTGTCCCTTTTCATTCCCTGCTCTTTTAGTACCTTAAGCTCATTTACCAGGCGTGTATTCTCATCTCTTAAACGGTGTAATTCCTCGTGAAGTGCATTTATGTCATCTTTGGTGGCTAGCATTACCAACTTATCATCCATCATCTTACTAATGGCCCCGAGTAAACCATCATTGTTTTCTGAACTTCCCATAGCCATCTTTTTTTCGCAAGTGATCTTTTCTAGAGGGGATGATGCCGGCCTCTTGGGCTTAAGGGTACTACTTTTGGGGGTGCGGGTAATTTCTGAGTTGCTTCGGTTCCGATTCTCTTCAGAAGTTATGTTTAATTGGTTGGACGATTTTGCGAGTGGTTTTGAACAAGATTGCTGTTGGCCAGCCACAGGAGTAGGGTTTTTTGATGTCTTTATGGGGTCAATAGATCGAGTGAGGTACTTTGTAATATTTGATTTATTCTTTTTATCCAATTCCTTTGGCATTAGTAAATTTGTTGAAGCGAAATTGCGTGAACTACGGTCGCCTTTTCAAGAGAGGACAGTGGATGAGAAGAATCGCAAACAGATTTGATTAAAATGCATCAGATGGAGTCAAGAAGAGAAAAAATAACGAAAGAACGATTTGATTAGCGAATGTTTACGACAAATAGGTAAACAGTAGTGATAAATAATGACCCTGCGGTAGCAGGGACTAAGAGGTAGATTTCTTTTCATGATTAAAATTAAAATGTATAAACACAAAATAGGTATATAATTATGTTATAAAAATGATGATATAAGAAAAATTGCGCCACTGAGCCCCTAGAAAAACATCTGATAATTTTATTAATAAAATATTTAATAATTTCCCGGTATAAATTCAAATTTTTTTTAAAGTTTAGCTAGTTCAATATTTTGCGCCTGGCTCGTCCAAACCTGCTTTAATTAATTTTTTACACGCCCTCGCAGAGGTCTTAAAGTTTTTTTTTGCAAAAGGACTAGGATTTCAATGGAAAATGCCAATTTTGTCTTTTAAGCCCTAAGTAAAGTAGGTGAATCGCTGGTCCGATTTCAGCCATTAACGAACTCGTCCGAGCTATTGAGATAAAAGCTCTAAATACCGGATATCGTCACCCTCACATTAAAATTGCTCCAGTTATCGTGCTATATATAGACATATATATAAACTTGGTACATTACGATAGGTAGATTTTTGAAGAAAAGAAATCTACCTAAAAAATGATAACGTCCCCACCTGAGAAATTGATAATGAGGAGACGGCAGAAGACAATAAGACGCTAGGTGGGAGACAATGTCTTATCTTGCGCGTTACAGGACGAAGGTCATAGATCCATGATAGAAAACAGAATTGGCGAAAAAAACGTGAATTTAACTTAAAGAAAAATAGTCCAAAAAGTTCATAAAACAAGAAACTTGATTACGATTCCTGAAGAAGGGTAAAAATGGGGCCTACACGACAAATTTCAAATTGATAATCGGACTACAACCGTAAAAAAACGACGATAATTACGGACCCGATATCACTCGTGTGCAGCTCAAGGCCAAACTCCTTTGTCTAAAAACACCACTTTTTCGGTGTTTTCCCCTGTCTTTTGTCTAAAAACACTCCTTTTTCAGTGTTTTCTCCTGTCTTTTGACTAAACACCCATTTTTCGATGTTTTTCCTTTCTTTTGTCTAAAAACTGTCTTTGTTTAATTAAAATAATGTAATATGACACTTACGATAGGTTTTTTACCTTCATGTAATTTAACGAAAAATTAAATAAAATAAATAAATTATACTTCCTCCTCTGTTATACTTCCCCGTTCGCTATACTTCCCCCTCCGTTATACTTCCCCTCCCATATACTTCCTACTCCGTTATACTTCCCCTCCCTCATACTTCCCACTCCGTTATACTTCCCCTCCCATATACTTCCCACTACGTTTTACGTCCCCTCCGTTATACTGCCCCCTCCTATATAGATACTTCTCTTTAAGGAAGTTTTCGTTGGAAGCTCTTCAAACCAGTAAATAGACATGATTTTTCCTAGTGCTTTTTAAGCCGCAATGGGATCAAGAGTTAAGAAAAAGGGAGGATAAGCCCCGTGCCCGGGATGGACCACGTGGAGGTGACTCGCTTGGGTCGTGAATGACGGGAGGGTCGTTCGTTTGTCTAAGTCCGTAGCCATGGTCATTAGCTGCTTTATATCCGGGATGATGTTTGTTTCCATTCGCGTTTCCGTTAGCCATGTTCCGATGTCGAAGAATATACTGCATGTAATTTAGATCGCCTAGTGATGTCCGTGTCGTTTATCCTTGTTCGTGTCCATGTTTAATTTTGCTGTCGGATTCCCCTTTCCGCAGCGGCGCGGACTGGCCATTTTTTTGCTTTCATGATGTTGGCTGTGAATCTCTGGGTCGCTTCCCTGGCTTCTCTGTGGTTCGCCATCCTGTCCCACGTCGCATCGTCCGCGTTCGTCTCAGTGACGGTGGTCCACGCGAGGCGTGCGGCGGCATACCGTTCATAGCGGAAGATTATATGTTCAGCCGTTTCAATCTCCCCGTAGAAACTGCAGCAAGGGTCGCTTACAAGACCAAACTTGTGCAGTCTGTCCGCGAAGTCGCCATGGCCGGACAGTAGTTGGCATTCATAATGGTGTGCCTGAATATACTTCATATTCAGGCGCGCTCTTATGCTGGGAAAAATCTTCCACGTGTGACGTCCCTTGGTGAAGGAATCCCATCACCGCTGCCACTCGTTTAGAAGCCATCCATTTGCCTGTTTGATCTCTTCTACGTCGGGGATGCCAGATGGGCCGGTTTCGCTCCATGAGCCACGGTGCAGTTCTGCACTTGATGTGGAGGTCGATTGGGGGTACACCCGCGATGACGAGCAGCGCGTCGTCGAGGTGGTCCTATACCCGCGGGTAACCATGAAAAGAGCTTTCCTCAGCGCCGATTCAAGTTTGCCCCAGTGCGGTTTCTTCAGGAGGGGTGACCATGCTGGAGAGGCTTACGTGATGATAGACTCAAACAATGCTTTATACATTATCATCCTACTCTTCGCCGTCGTGCCCCATGTTACTCCGGAGAGCGATTTAGCTCTGGCAAAAGACGCTACAGACATCTCCGCGGCTTTCGCTACGTGCGCTCTAAAGGTGAGTTCAGCTCCGATTTTTACCCCTAAGTAGGTTGGTTCAGGCTCGTACGCGATGTTTCGGCCGTCTAGCCTGATGACGGGCGGACTCCGCATATTGAGGTACCCTTTAGGATTGTCTTTACCGTCTTTTCCGGCGCGACTTCGAGTTCGACTTCTCGGCAACATCGTAAGATCACATTTATTACTCCTGCTCCTTTTCTTTCGATTTCCATCTTCCTGTCTCCAGTGATAACAACAAGCAGATCGTCAACATATGCGTAAGGCGAGAAACCTTCGTCGGAAAGTCTATCGATGATCTCAGGAGCTGAGATAGCCCTGCAGCCTTTCCTGCTGCATCGATCGACTTGATTTTTTGCACAGGTCTTCTTTGATCCAATACGAGTAGGTACACGGTACAAATTTGAAGTCGATCGGACAACTAGGAGCTGAGATAGCCCTGCAGCCTCTCCTGCTGCACCGATCGACTTGATTTTTTGCACAGGCCTTCTTTGATCCAATACAAGTACACGGTACAAATTTGAAGTCGATCGGACTACTAGAGCTGAGATAGCCCCGAAGGGGTGTGGTCCCGATTCAGCGCCTCCCAGTTCGGCGCCCAAGGGTTAAAAGTCCCAGTTCAGTGCCCTATTATTCTAGCAGTCCCACTTCAGCGCGTGCCATAAAAATGGAAGAAAAAAAAACAGAATAGGAAAATTGTATTATATTTTTACACTTTATTATATGTCATTAAATCAGTTTGCTGTGTATAGCTAATGAACTTAATGCTTTGTCAATACAAATTATATTTTTTTCAAAATTGTCCACAATTTCATTAATTTTTTCGTCAATTATTTGATACTTAGTTCTCTTTCTTTTAATGTCGATATGGTGCTCATTTCTAATAATATGAAATTCAACGACGGCTGCTTCTTTTTTAAGGAGACCTATGAGGTCTCCCGCTTACGACAATTCAAAACTGATCTATTAACAAAATAACCCTAATAATTACAAAAAATAATTTAAGCCAAACTAACCTTTTAATTTCCAAGCGTGCAATGTCAGGAGAGCAGCTGTGAAGCGATGAGCTTAAAAATTCATCTTCACCTAAGTTGGTTGTTAGCCTACCCTTGCAGCACGTACGATTGGCGGTAATACACTCCCAATTGACGGTGGTTTTGTTATTTTTCTTACGCTTGTACTCGTAATTATCGTAAATAATAGTTTTTTTATTTTTTGACGTTACTGAATATTCCATTTTAAATCTTTTATTTCGTACACTATTGATAAAAATGAAAACATCCTTTCTAGTAGGAGGCGCCGAAGTGGGAGAAAATTTGTTTTTATTTAATGTCATTAATCCTACGGGCGCTAATCTGGGACTCAAAAAGGTCTAAACAGGTAATATTCCCATCAGGCGCCGAACTGGGAGGCGCTGAATCGGGACCAAACCCCCTGCAGGCTCTCCTGCTGCACTATCGCTATCCCTATCGCTATTGCTATCCCTATCGTTATCGTTATCTTTATCGTTATCGTTAACATTATTTAATATTATTATGTATTATGAAATCCCTTAAATTGACTTGAGACGACTGTATTTAATAAGTAAATTAAAAAATAAAATAATAATAATAATAAATGAAATAAAAATAAAATTTCATTTATTATTATTATTATTTTATTTTTTTCAAATGATTCCTACTTTGCTTTTCTGATTGTATCATCGACTAGACATAGACATTTTATTGAGAACTCATTTTCAATTTCTGAAAAGAAAAAGAAAAGAAAGGGTATTTTAAAGAACTTTTTCATTGGGTTGTTCATTATTTTTTGTGGAGGTGCTTGGCACTTATTTAAAATAAATTACATGTGGAATGGAAAAATTCTTTATTGTATAATATGTAAATTAAAAAAAAATTCACTTAAATGTCAGGTTCGATAGGTCCACAACCTATATTGGTGGATTTAACGTATTCATCCGGATTGAGTCCCGCTTGAATTATCGTGTTATTGACACTTTCTGTGATTTCCCATCCTGTCCTTTGCCTCGACATTATCCAAGACATTTCTAAAATTATAAAAAACATATTACTTACGACGAAAAAGTGTTTAATTTTTACAAACCAGCTTTGAGAAACAATTGTTGCTTGCAGGAATAAACCAAAGCCCAATTTTCGTAATCGGTTTCTACGATGTACATCGGAGCTTCGTAGCTGAGTATACCTAAAGATAAAATCCAAATTTTTAATTAATTGAATAAATCGGGCCTCTGTTTTAAAATTTCTTTCCCGAAAAAAGCTTTTTAAATTGGTTACACCTACCTCCTAAAATTTTATACGTGATGGGCAAATAACCTTGGCCGTTTCTGATGAATTGAGTGAAGCTTGAACCTCGCACAGAAACGTAGGACATTAACCTAAATCAATACAATGATTTTTTATAAGCAATTAATTAAATAATCACTAACCATTGTTCAAAATGATAGTCGAGCTCTTTGATTTGTCCGTCCTCGATTTTGTATTTGGTCGTTGGGCAGATACCGTCGGCTTGGAATAGAAAATTGCCATGGCTTGCTTGTTGGTACCAGATACCGCTAAAGAACTAACACAAAATTTTATGGCAAAAATTAAATAAAATCATATACTTTTTCGGTTTGGAAGTCTTGCACAATCGGAGGGACGATACATTTACCGAATTTCCAAGGGATGTACCCGCCGAGGCCACGATGTTGAGCGGAAATTTGGGTCAACAGCCCCAAAACAACTAAACTGCTTACAAAGACACTGAAAGTGAATCAATAAAGAGCATTAGACTTATTTCTTCATTGAAAAGAAAAATTTTGTCTACCAATGAACTTACATAATGGCGTTCATGGCTGTGAATGTGTAAAAACTCTGTATGTATGTTCATTATTTATACCTTAAGAGATAACAAAAGTGATGTCATTGGTCTAATCCCATTCATAATAAATTTTTGTTGACCCTTGTAATTCCTGTGCAAACAAGGAAATATTTTTAGCAAATTTTTGTCCCCTTTCTCTCTTTTGATACTTGACTGTTGACGTGGAAAACGGAGTGTTCTATAGTCATCCACTCGAAGATTCGAAAATGATGAGTAATATCTCAATAAGTTATAAGCAGTATAATCAGTGAAACCATTAATATTATGATTGGAAATAAAGTAAAAAGTTCGATTGGACTCAAAATAATCAAATTTGGCCTTCGTCGAAACCGAAGGGGCAGTAGCCGAGATTCCAAAAAAATTAAATTAAAATAAAAAATTAAAACTGGTGTTTGCTGATGAAATAGCTACTTTTCAAAACGATTTAATACGGGAGCACGGGCGCTTCATCTCCCCTCAAATTGTCTTTTGTCATACTAAGCGCGCAAGACTTGGCGGTCATGTTGTTTTAGTATCTCATGCGGCTCGAATTTCAAAGAGACCCCGATTTTGTTATAGGTAGGCCTTTTTTTTAACAAATTTTAACTTCCTTAAAGAAGTTATTGTGATACCCTCCATGTCGGGTTTTTGAATGAATGAATGAAAAATTACCTTTATTTCATGTCGGGTTTTTGGGGAGGGGTCTTCCGGGGTCCGGAGGGTAAAATCGAATATTGATCTTTACCGATCTCAACTTTGTCTGTGGTTCCGGCCGGCCGGCCGTCCGGCACGCCGTAGCATTTTTTTCCGGAACACTTTACGGCCACAGTTTTCATCCGATTTTCACCAAATTTTTACACAAATTTCTTTAGCCGGTGAAGAAGAATATGACGAGGGCGATTTTTGAATTTCGAAAAAATGGCGGAGATATGTCTGTTTGAAATTTTAAAAAATTCGCTGCGGCCGAACCGTTAATCCGATTTTCACCAAATTTTCACCAATTACTCCTTATATTTTTTAAGAATTTTTGGTGCAAAAAAATTGCCACTTTTTAATCATTACTTTTTTTTTAGTAGGGAGAAATTTCGTACTTCTACCCTTTACGAGAGGCACATCCCTAGGCCAAAGAGCCCATTATTTCTACCTTGAGACTTAAAAAATTTTTCGAAAAAAAAAAAAACCGGAAAATTTTTCGCAAAAACAAACTTGCAAAATTGTCCTTTATACTTTCCCTCCCTACTAAATCTCCTTCCTTTATACTTCCCCCTCCATTATACTTCCCCCTCTGTTATACTTCCTACTCCGTTATACTTTCCCCTCCGTTATACTTCCCCCTCCGTTATACTTCCCCCTCCGTTATACTTCCCCCTCCCATATACTTCCCCCTCCGTTATACTTCCCCTCCCATATACTTCCCACTACGTTTTACGTCCCCTCCGTTATACTTCCCCCTCCTATATAGATCCTATAAAAATCGGATTAATTTATCTATATAGATACGCGTTATATACTTAGATAAATTCGTTATATACTCCTATATAAGCTCTTCAAACCAGTACTTTTTATCGCATTAATAAAACTTAAATTTAAAAAAAAGGTCTCACGCTAACGCTCCCAGCCACTTAGCCATTTCCCCCCTATCACCCAAATTTTGCTTAACCCCCCCCCCCCAGTAACTTCCCAGCGCCCCCAGGGGGGTGGTACCGCCCCCGGTGAGAATCACTAGCCTAACTCATTCAAAAGAACACTCATTTCAGATCAATGGATTTTCAGAAGTTTTCCTTAGTTATTTCACCAAAAAAAAACCCTTATTACAGAATTTTCTGGCGTTTTATTTGGTTTTTGTTCCGGTTTTTTTTCTTTCTTTTTTTTCAGTCCCCTAAACACCGAATTTAGTCAGTTTTTTTCAGTTTTTTCATTGGTAATAGTTGCTGATGAAACAAAGGATATTTAAAAAAATGTGCATTACAAACATTTTACTACTAAAATAAAACTATGGTACACAATATAAACATTATTAATTAACTTAAAGTAATTACAAATACAATATTTTGTACTAAATCTAGACATTTCCTTTCTCATTCACTTATTTTATACAAAATCAAAGTACATAGTCTAATCAAAAACACGACTTTACAAAAAGAAATCAGTCTAAATAATTACGATTTGACTACAGTTTACAGCGAAAATTTTAATTTAATGACTACTATTTATATAAGTTATTATATGTTTGGTTATAAAAGCTAAACTGTTACATTTTGAGCAATCCGTTATCGAAAAACAGAACATGGCGACTTTAATTAGAATCCATTATTAATTTTTCATCGATACAACTGTCAGGGGTCCTTCCAGATATTTATTTATGGACATTATAGACGTAAACATGAAAGGTAAGACGTAGTAGGCGATTCCGAAATAAAATAGGGCTGTACAAGTTATATCTAAGAGTTGCATCCTGAAAAAAGAAGAAAATTATTGTTTTGACATTGATATTTTTTCTGATGAATAAAATACTTAATGAGCAATAAAACTTTAACTACGCAGTTTAAAAATAAAAGATTTAAATGAATAAAAATGCATGTTGTGGTCGTAAAGTTACGAAATACAAGGATTTCTATACTTCTACTGTAAGTACTTACAAATGGAATCTGATAAAACTTACACTCTCATTATTTTTCTCGCCCTTGGCATATTTTCGATTGGTTCTTTAAGGCAGTAGATACGGCTTCCGATTATGAAGTTTTTCAAATAGTCGTCCAGGATAACGTTGATGTTTGACGTTTTGAATATTTCTCTCTCGTCTTCGCTTAGGAGATGTGGCATATTCATAAATTTGTCCGAACGTAGATTCCATTTGGTCATCGTAAAGTACTGAAGGAGCTTTAATCCCAAAATTATTCTTTTCTGTACTCTGACCATGCTGGAATTAAAAAAAATTACAGTTGATGAGATGTTATAAATGAGGCTTACAATCGTTTTTGCTGTGCAATTAGCATGATGAAGTCGATAAAATAAGCGGGGATAAGTTGGAACAAAAAGACGACAAGTGCATGAGTGTATGGGTTCGTACGAATGGTCCCGCCCGGGAACCAAAGGCCAGGATCGAGAGGATATTCTTTCAAAAGTGCCCTTCCTTTTTCGACAAGCGGTCCCCATTGAGCGGGCAATCGTTGCGAACCTGTTAAATTATAAACTGGAATATCGTCTGATCTAAAATGAAATCAACAACAAGTTTTTTTAAAAGCAATTTGTTTTACTTGTTAATTCCTCTTTGCCAAGCAGCAATTATGATTGCGTTGATGCAAAGGTCGACTGGAATGACTTCTGCGACGTTATTCGGGGCGCATAACATGGTTCTAAAAATGTCAAATTTTATTTTTTATCTTACAAAAACCTAGTTTTCTTAAACCTTAAAACGCCTTTTCCTGCAGCAACAAAAACGCCTACGGGTCCATTCAAGTTGTCCACCCATCCTGGAATCGGATCCTCGAACGAAGGTGAGACTAAACAAAAAGAAAAATGAAAATATACACAATGCAAAGATGACAATACCAATGGCCGGCCTGCATACTACAATGGGAAGATCTTGACCGTATTTTTTCATGAGGCCTTCAGCGAGGCGTTTTGTGTATGTGTAAGAGTTCGGATGCACTCCTAGTAATCTGGAAATAAAATTTTATTTTTAATTCTTTTCTTATTGAATCCATCAATTTTTTATTACTTGGGTGTAATTAAGTCAGCCGTTTCCTCATCCATCCATCGCAACGTGTCGATTATGTCTTGAGGGTTGGCCGGAGGTTCGTAAAGTCTCTCTTCCAAAACTTCCTGCTCGCAATGGCAAAACGCTGTAGATAAATGCAAGAAAGCCTGAAAAAAAAAAATAATAAGAAAAACTTTACGGCAGAATGATCTATTTTACAATATTGCTTTTGTCACAGCCGTTAACGACGCTTTCGTAACTACAACGCCTCTCTCTTAAGAAAAAGAAAAGTGAATACCTATGTTGATATTTCAGTTTTGTTTATTTTTTAAAGAAAGAAAAATGATATGACAGACTACTTTCCTCACTGATCTTTGGACCAAGTCTTCAGAAGCAAAATATGCTACTTATAAAAGGCTTAAATGCTGAAGTTAATTTTTTTTTTTGGGGGGGGGGGGGTATTGTAAAGAACAATCGTGTAAGACTTCGACCTTACAAAGAATGAAATTTTTTCTAAGGACGTCTATTTTTTGTTTTACATAAAAAAACAAAGGTAATAAACAGGGCGTGAATAAGTAACTCGAGATTCAAAAGATAACACGGATATTCCGCTTTGTGAAGATCGTTACACTAGGTGGGAGTCTGGATTTTTCCACGCGCACCTCGCTCTCCTTGACCGACGTATGCAGTCACCGAAATCTCCCTACGAAATCCATAATTTTTAATCCCATCAAACAAAGCTGTTACTTTTAAAACTAAACGGCCCACAAATAAAAGAATCACGTACTAAGATCGAACTGCAAATGCAATACTAGTTTGACATACTTTTAATTAAAAAGCTAATCCTTGGCGCTTTTACGTAACTTTTACCTCAGAAGAGATGGGTCTGGACAAGTCTGGCTTAATATGAATTCATTAAACCGGGTTTTCGTATAAAAGAAAATTAGTACACCAAATTTTATAGTCCGGAAACGACGGAAACACGAAGAAGAACTTAATTATCTAGGAAGACGATCTAATAATTACCCATTAAGAATAAAAAGAATAGAAAACCACAGAAGTGTATAGAAAATATTACGTAGAGTCTTTTTTTTTAAATTAGGACATCCTAAAGTTATAATTATACTAAAATTCCGGTTATATCGATTATTGCTCATAGTCGTTATTCATAATTATGTAAAAATATCTTTTAAAAAAATGACATAACATTGGCAATATATTTTTCAAAATTAAATGTTTTTAAAATTTTGCTACGATTTTTTTCTTTAATTTATTGGCAATTTTATTTTTCTCCCTTTTACTTTATTAAAAAATCTTATGGAGTCATTATCCTGAGGCGCCACTGCCTTCTAGATCATCCACTGGAAATTTTGTGATCGCACCAAGACACGTGGCAAGTTGAAATTTACTATTTTGTAATATTAACAGTAGATAGGATATGTCCAAATTTTTTATTGTTTTCATCACGGAAAGGTCGAAGTTACGAAAGAGCGAATAGGAAAAGTAGGTAGGCACTTATCTCGTTCAATTAATACGGCGGAAACAAAAATGACAAAAGTATTATTTCCATGAAATCGTCAGTACATTAATTGAAGAGGCTTTGGTGCGTGAAAACTGTTAATAGGAGCGTTAAATATGAGGTGATGGTGCAAAATGGCGGTATTTCTTGACAAGAAATTCTTGTTAGTTTTTTATTTTGTTGTACCTCAAGTTTTGGAAGTTCTTTTGCGAATTCGAGGACACGCTGAGTCCCTCGAGTGTTGTGCTCGACGTTTTCTTTAAGGCCGGCTTCGAGTTTAAGTGAAGCGGCGAAATTAAAAACGACGCTGACGTTACGTTTGAGTTCGTTAAGAGCGTCAATCCCGACGCCGAGTCCGTCCCGCGTCAAGTCCCCTTCGACCGCCACGACCTTTTCAAACGCCTCCGGATTTTCTTTTCTCAATTTATCAAACAACTAGGAAAAAAAAATTATTCAATTTGAACCGTTTACCAAGTTTGACTTACGGCAACTTTGAGCATTTCCGTGGCTCTAGTTTGAACCCTATTTCCTCTTTTGGGACGACATATAAAATAAACTGTTTCTATGCCTGGGCAGCCACGGAGGAGCTTTTCGATAAGGACTTTCCCCATAAATCCAGTTCCTCCTGTTATGAGGACGCTCCTTCCTTTATACCATTCCCGCACTGACATCTGAAAAATAAATAAATTTTAAAAACATGTTATACAATATCCTCATTTACACCTTTAAAAAAATTGGCGAATACTGGTTAAGAAAAACAAGTTCACCTCTACGCTAGAAATTTCAATTTAAATAATGCATTCACGGATAAACATGCTATATCTATTGTTAATTATTTAAAAGGAAATGCATTTAAAAAAAAACAGTGATTTACCGCCCATGGCCACAACAATAAAATTTAAATTTAAAAGTGACAACAATATTAGATAATCTTTCAAGTTCAAAAAACAAAACCTTTTTTTTTTTGTCAAAGAACGAGAGCCAAGTGAGTGAAAGAAAAAAAAATTCTTTGTTTCTTATGCCATCGAAATCGCTTCGAGAAAGTTGGTAGATCGCGGCGATCTGAAAACTTTAATCACCTACAATAAATTAAAGTCGATCTGAAAAACACCCCGAGATGGAGCGCGTTATGTTGAAATCGCGCATTTGTGAACTGGACAAGCTAACTTTCACTGCTCATCGACTTTTGCTGTAGTCTACGGGGTATTTCAACGTAATTTACGTCGTTTATTTTTCTGTACGGTCGATTAGAACACTTAGGAAATATAAAAGGTTAAAGATAATAAAAATAAAACTATAAATTACTTAACGTTACTCGTGAAACTAGATCATGTTTTTAAACCTTCCCTCGCAGTTACTTTTAGTTCCAATTTTCAGGTATTGATTTTAAAGAATAGCTAATCTTTCTTTTATATATATAGAAATAGATAACTATTCCAATGTCCAAAATTATTGATTATACAGCAGAGCATTGGCTGGTTTTTGATGAAACAAGTTTTTGACGAAATCCTTCAGAAGGGATATTAGTGGAAAATTTGGCGTTAGCCTTAATTATTAGGTAGACACTTCGCTGTCACAATAATGATTAGTAATCGATAATATAATTACGTCGTTACCGATTTAAAATTTCCTGTAGGAAACTAATTTAGCCATTAAAAATGTAACGAATATTGTTAGTATCTTGATAGTCAGTTTCGAAATGATATTCATTCTTCTCTGCTTATTTTCGGCTGTGCACAGCCAAGTCAGCATTGTAAGTAAATCCCCAAAATTTATTACGATTATCAATAATTAAAGAAGTTTCAAGTTTTTCTTTAGAAACCGGCGATATGAAAAAAAAAAAAAAAAAAAACAGGTTAAGGAATTGCAAGCCGGAGCCAGGCTCCGTCGTTTGTCTTCCTCTAAAGGAGTCGGTTTTTTTGTTTATTATTTTTTTTAACTCATTCCTACTGTATTACTTCCAACTAAAACCGGATATAGAGGGTAATACAATAATTCATTTTGAGAGAAAGTTTCGAGGGTACGAAAATAATTTTCTTTTTGTGGGATTCAAAAAGCCAAATTGGCCAAGACGTGAGAAAAATTGCGTTTCAGAAACTGAAAATCAGATTCAAAGTGTCTCCAAAAAAACGTTTATCCTGAAAAAGAGAGCTACGGGGTCTGGAAAACCCTCTCGCATGACATGGAGGGTAATACAATAACTTCTTTTTGAAAAGTTAAAGGCAATCAAATGAAAGCTGTAGGGAATTTACATTGGAGCCATAATAGGATTTCGTTCTACGTGATAAGCTCTTATTGAGTGAGATGTTCACACCAACTGGAAATGTGTTAAATTGGACTTTTAATTAATTATTTATGAAGCAAGCTGTTTGTTTTTTCCTCAGGGACCATTTAAAGTAGTCGTGAAACAGTTTGGACCATGCAAGGAACAGACTCCACATTTCAAGATGTGGGATACGAAAATCCGAATTGTGAAAAGGAACTCACCCTTGTTTATCGACACGAATTTTTGGAATGAGATAACTTTCGACGATAAAATTGAGGTAATTTTTTTAATTTTTTTTTTAGTTAAAAAAAATTTCAGGCAACAATAACGGCTTCGAAATGGGGCGACGGAGGATGGAAAGAAAATTTTTTCACCCAGAATATGGGAGGAATATGCACGTCTTTGAGACGTTTCGTACCAGATTTATTCGACAACCTTTTAAAAAGTATGGGACAAAACGAATGCCCAATCCGTGCGGTGAGTTTAACGATGTGTACCTACATTATTATTATTATTTTTTTTTTTTTTTTTTTTTTTTTTTCAGGGGAATCATTCAGTGAGGAATTTGGAAGCTAAAATAACCTTCAACGCACCCGCAGGTCCTTATGGAAAATTTAAATCTGATATTTCGTTGGGAACCAAAAAATTAAAAGCGGGTTGTTTCAATATGGTTTACGAATTGGTCCCTAAAAAAGGACATTCAAACTATTAAAAAGAAATAAAATTGAATGTTGTTTGAATAAACAATTTTATTATGATGCTATTTTAATTAAAAATCCTCCCTTAATTCAGAAAATTTGAGTTTTAAAAGTTTTCATTAATTTTTTTTTTTCCAAATAATCATTTGTAAATCTTATAATTTTATTAGTTAACAAAATAATATGTTAAAGTACATAAATAATAGGTACCTTGGGACTTTTTCAAGTTGTAGTTGGTGACTGTTCGGTGTGTATCTTGAGAATAGTCCGAAGCTTAGGTAAGTCCGAAGCTTCTGGGCTAAAGTCAGCCTTGAAGAGAAGGTATCCCCTCTCGCTGGTACGTTGTCCGCTTCACGGGGATTTTTTTTCTTCATTTACGATGGTGTTGCCGGAAGATCTTTTTTTTATCGTGTCTTTGGCGTAGCTAAAAAAAAAAGGGCTACATATCTTTCCGGAGGTTGACTTCCGAACAATTATAAATTATTTACATACCTATCTTTTCACAAATCACTATCTTATCTCTAAATAATTAAAAAAAATTATGAAATTTTAACGTACTTTTTGATAGTAAATTAACATTTGTTAAGTTATATTTCACACATAAAATTCGTGTTTTTGCACATTTTTTAATGTTTAATTTTAATATAGTTCTCATGTATAGTTCAATTTTTAACATATTTCTCCTGTTTATAGCACATATTTGGTAAAAATAAGTACATACTTCATCGTTAGTAAATATTTTGGCACATATTTCGTTTAAATAAGTACATATTTTATGCACATATTTATTCGTTTTAATTACATATAAATCCGGTCCCTAGTAATTAGGTATAGTGCGGGCCAGATAGTAAGCATGAATTTCGAATTTTTACAACAATTTGGGTCAAAAAACCTTTGGCCCGTCCCTCGTATTGGTCCTCGGGACTGTCAGAGATTTTAAGAACACAGACTAAAATAAAATAACTTCTCTATTCTTTTTTCTAAAGAATGACCAGTTTAGCATGAATAATTTAATTGACCCAAACCACACCCAGCTCGTTGTCTTTGCTTTATTCAATACGTTCCTATAGTAGAAAACCGTCTATTTTCTCTTTGTCTACAACGTTCTTTTATCGGGGAAATTACTTAAAATTCAGTTTATTAATTAATATTTTCGATTTCGCAAGACAAAAAAAAAAGATGATCTAGGGCGTGTAAAACCGGTCCTAGGAAGCAAATTACTCGATCGAAACGATTTCGTTTACTTTTTAGAATTTTTTTGGGAGATTTTGTAACGGCCTTTGCATCTAGTCAGGGTCCACGGTAACTAATTAACGCCCATTCGGCCTAAAGGTCCGGTTTCATCATTAGAATTCGTTAAGGCTTACGAAATTTTCTAGGAGAAGAGTAGACCAACGTAAACACTGTGAATCCGTTCAAAGATTGTAAAATATGATAATATTTAAAGGTTCGAACTGCGTAGAAAAATCACACTCCCGAAAATCCGAAAGTAACATAAGACGTCTTTCCGTTTTCAAAGCTCACCTTGGTGGAATGACCTTGTTGACTGGGAAGTCACGGTCTTCAATAAATCGATCTCTTATGCGATAATCTGGAAAGAAAACGGAAAAGAAAGTGTCTCCTGTCTGAAACATATCAAAAGGTTATCACGATCAAATCGAAAGACTTCGAGTTATTTCTAATCTTGCAAAAAAAATATCAACTCAGCCAAACTTTTTTTAGATTTCAGGTAACCTACGGCGAAAAGCTTTTTAAAAACAAAGGAATGTAGTTGCAAATATTCAGATGTTTCTACAAGTAATTTATTTTAAATTTGTCCCTGATGTACCCTTAGGAGGACAAATTCAGGGACTAAAAGTGCGTCCGGGCAACACCCACTTGGTCACTTTGAATGACCTTTTGTTTTCAGATAGAAAATCTTTCAAAAACGAAGCATCAATGTCCCATCGGAATACGTTAAAACGTCGACCTTCAGATAAAAGTCGGGTTTCACAACCTTTTTTTTTTTTTTGTAATTAAAAGCCTTTTTTCTTTGTAGAAGAAAGGAGTTCGTGAGTGACTCGAGCAGGTTTAATAAACTCACCTGTACCCTAGGTTATGGTCAACAAGGAAAAAACGCTTCCATATTATTCAACTTGGCCCAAACCTTGCCCTTATTTATAATCTTGAAATCTTGTTTCCCTCATTCTTAAGAATTAAATAACTTCGTCTCGCGGACATTGAGATGGAAAACAATCAAGTTTCAATCAATTACTTGCTCAAAGAGAAGTTATTGTATTTCGTTCCATGTCCAGTTTTTAGGAAAGGGCCTTCCAGTCCGAAGAGGAAAATTGATAATTAGTAATTACTATTGCAAAATTTCCCATATCTTCTATCCGTAAATACCAAGAAAAAAAAAATTTTCCCCCGAAACTTTTTGAAGTGGTGGTGATCTGTCTATCCAAAGTTGCTCTACTGCCACACTATTGGTCCGAACTTCACCACATTTTCTGTTTTTCTTAAATACTTCTGGGCTGCTTCTTGTGGCCTGTCTGAACAAAGACATTAATTTTTCATAAAAACATCAATGTTCTTCTCCTTTGAGAAAGTTCCCATTTTGGCAAGCATAGTACCTTGAGGAGTATCTCCTTGCGTAAAACAAGTGCAGTGTGACAACCGCCAGCCGTATAAAGCATAGTTGGGGTAATAAGGACAATGGGGCCCTTTTTATGAATAAAAATAAAAAACGATACCCCACATGTCACCAAAAATCCACCACCTATCAGGCCTTAAACCTGTTGAAGAAACAAATTTTCCGCTTGATTTCAGTTGAACTGCCTCAGGCATTCGCCCATATACATATGCATTCCCACGTAAGTAGTTGCACAACATAATAAAACAGTTTCTGTTTTAGTTATAAAGCTAAACTTAAGCTTGAAATCTTGAGACGTTTTTTAATTGATTGTAAATCCCGTTTAAATCAAGTGCACAAGACGTCTCTTGTTTATAGAAATATCATTTCATCGACTCTTTAAAGCAAAACCAGTTTCGTAGCGATAGAAAGTTTTAAGATCTACAACTACAAGTGCCCATAACCTACGACTATTAGTGAGTAGTGACCGCTTTTGACCCCATATTGCTTAAAAACTAAAATAAGAAGGATGTTAATGATGGGCTGCCAGCCAATATACTACACCACAGCCACCATCAACATTGTTAAAACTAAAAGTGCATATAATTTGATTTCCCATCTTTTAAATACTCTTCGGAAATTACCACTAATAAAGAAACGAAAATCGTTTTAAAAATGAGCAAAAGATTTTTCAATGCCAATTACCTACGCCATAACGAGTAAAAATTTGGCATCAATTTTAAATTACCTACTTGCAGAAAATAAATGATTTTTATTTTTAAGATTCGACCTTTCACGCGTTTTTTGACCCCGGCTTGAACGGATCTTGTCCCGCGAAAGCGGGGAAAAATAAAATCATAAATTTCGTTCTTAATGTTGTGTAATGTTTTGAGTCTTGACCGCACACTCACTTTTATGTAATAGCAAAACAAGTTCATGGGTTATATAAAAAAAACACCGGATTCTATTTTTAATACGGCAATTTTTATTCAATTGAGTCGTAATTTTTGTTTTATGGGTGGTGCGACAAGTGGTTACTGCATTTTAAAATGGTAATCATTTCCCTAAAAAATGTTTCTACAATTTCATAAAGTGAAATAACCATAGGAATTCATGTAAAAAAAATCATTGCCAGAAAGGTTCTTTGTGGCCTAAAATACTTGTGGTTTAAGGACGAGTTTTCCCAGAGAACCTCATAAGCGCTAATTTTTGACAAGTTTTGGATTAAAACCAGGGAGGAAACAAGGTTTGTAGAAGACCTCTAATTTTATTCTAATCTAATTCTAATGTCTAATTCATCAAACATTGGGAAGAAACTAAGAAAGAAATAAATTTGCCCCCTGGCGGAACTTGAACCCACATCTTTGGAATGGCGCTCTGAAATGCTACCTTCATAAGTACCTCAGGAAATGGCAAATGCCTCTAGATAATGGAAGAAAAAAAATATGATTGTCCAAAATACTAAAATGCTTGCTAAAAAGTTTGGGAAATCCCTGGTCCATCACGATGGGAAATACAGCACAGTTAGTTGGTACCTATGAGTGTGTTTATTGATATATTGATAAGAATGATAACAACGTCAAAAATTTACATCCCTCTCATATTTTAAAAGTCATTAGTTTTTAAGCACATTAGTTCATGGCTAACGGTAGAATTTTCTGCTGTTGCCCTTACACTTATCTTAGAATATGTCAAGCACTATTTATAGTTTCTATAATTTTTTCAATTATAATATTCGTGTTGAAAAGACAATCGAACGAAAAATCGCTCGGTCGTAAGTTTCCGGTCGTTTCTTCACGAGAAAAGGAAGCAAATGCGGCGAAAAAAAGTAAATTAAAATTATTTTTAGCGAGGTTTATAACTTTGATTTTAGTTGAAGAGGATAAAATGTATATGCCCTTCACTGGGTACAAAATCGTCCATCTAGACCTGAAAGGCGCTCCGCCTCGAATTTCGTATTTTTCGTGGTTTTTTCCATTCATCCGTAAACTTGGAGCGAATGGGGTTCTCATCGAGTATGAGGATATGTTCCCGTACGAGTCGATTGACGTCGCTGCTCGCAATTCGTATACTAAAAGCGACGTAGCCGAGCTGCTCAAACTAGCCAACGAAAGCTCACTCGAAATCATTCCGCTCATTCAAACTTTCGGGCATCTTGAATTCGTTTTGAAATTAGAAAAGTATATGGAACTCCGAGAAGTCAGTCGATATCCACAGGTGCATTCATATCCCTAATCATTTTTCCTCTAACTTCTAATAATGCTTTATTTTAGGCGATATGTCCGTCAAAATCGAAATCTTTGACTGTCTTAAAATGGATGATTGATGACGTTATTGAACTTCATAAAAAATATATTCGATATATCCACATAGGCTGCGATGAGGTTTACCAAATCGCTCAATGCAGCGATTGCAAAGAAAGGCTTTTCAAAAACAAATGGACTGATATAGACTTATTTCTTGACCATGTCACCACTGTGGCAAAGTAAAAATGGCATCTTAAATTTTATTTAACTTTTATTTTTAAAAGATACATAAGGACCCTCTATCCTGGGGTGACTCCTCTCATTTGGGATGATCAGATGCGGTCGATTCCTGAATCGAGTCTAAATTATTGGAAAATTTCAGATTTGGTCGAGCCGGTTGTTTGGAAATACACGAATAATCTGAAGGCCGATTTGCCAGAATCGCTTTGGGAAAAATACGCTCGTGTTTTTCCAAATGTCTGGTTCGCTTCTGCATTTAAAGGTGCCCAATCGCCTGACACAATGATCGCCCCTGTCAGTAAGTATTCATGTACATATTCAAATTTGGGTTTTTAAAAATAATTTGTAGATTACTACTTTGAAAATAATAGAGCGTGGAAAAATATGGTTCATATGTATTCACCTTTGGTGAATTTCAAAGGTGGAATCTTGACTGGTTGGCAGAGGTTTGATCATTTTTCCGTACTCTGCGAGTTACTTCCTGTCTCAATCCCTTCGCTTTCAATCAACCTCATATTTTTATCGTCGAACCTCAAAAGTCTTTCAGATCTTTCAATCGTAACAGAAAAAACAATTGGTTGTTCTATTTTCGCACCGATGGAATATGGAGGGAAAGAATGCTCATTTCCAGGAAGCCGTCTCTACCAAGATATCTTCAGACTTTCCCACATTATCTTCAGAATCGGTCTAGCCAAAAATCAATCAACCTATAAAGGGTGGATGACTGATTTTAATTTTAAACACTCATTTTCCAATCCATCTTACGTAAGTTTTTTCATTATAACAAACCCCTCTCTAAAAAAATTTTCAGGTTGAAGATGGAAGTCGAGAATTTTTATCGTTATACATGGAAATTGTAGAAATTCAGGCAAATATAGAAACGTCTATGGACTCAGTTTATATGAACGATACTATTCAAGAATGGTTGGCTGTAAATTTAAACTCGTATAAAAAAGAATTAAAAGCAATCGCTGAAGGACGAGATAAAATTCTTTCTGTCGAACACTGGCCCAAACGTCCATTAACGTGAAATAATTTTTTATTTACTTCCATTTGAAGGGTCACGGCTAAAAATGAGTCCAGATACCTAAATTCAGGATTCACATTTTAATTCTGCAATTCTAGAGAACTGATCTTTTTTTCCCCTTGGGGCCATGTTTTTTTATCATTTTTTCACAATGCACTGTTTAAAAATATGTTTATATCTTTGTGACCTTTATAAGTTAGAGACTTATATAGTTTAATTAACTAGTCTTATATTGTTTAATTTGTAGTGTGAATTTGCCTCTAATTTCCAATTACTATTAAAAAAAGTGGCATCGTTTTTGGCGCCCTTCATTTTTAATCTTAAAAAGAAATTTAGTGAATTTTCCTCCTTGCACTAATGATGTAAATATTTTAAGACTTTTAGCATTACCAGAATGTTACCAATTTTTTATTTGTAGTAATGTTTAAATACGTTTATGTGATGTTGTATTCTAATGTTGTACCATAAATTATAATTGAACCTTGAGTTAACTATCTATCCCTGTCTTCATTAGCCATATTTACTAATCATTACGAAAAAGAGGTTTAGAGAGGGGGACCGCAGAAAATTGTTCAAAAAGCACACAATTAAAAATGCCATAAAATGTTATAATTAAACAAAAAATTTTGTTGTCTCTTTTTCCTGTTTTTATCCCTTCCATTTAAAATTTGACGTAAATTTCTTGTGGTGCTCTCCACCATTATTCTCTGATAGATATACAGGGTGTCCGGAAACACATGGCAAATGTCTGGGAGAGTTTTAAAAAGTGGTTTCATGAAAAAAAGTTAAATGGAAACCCCCCCCCCCCCTTAATTTAAATCAAAGAATTTGATGGTGTAGTTTAAAATGCGCCCGGATATACTGGGTGTCCCAAACAGAAACTAACTTCGTTATTTCAAATGAGAACCCCTATTTTTTATTTCAGATTTGTAATCTACGCAAAATTTCAAGTAGATCTGAGTACTCATATGACAATTTTGGACAACATTTCTTCATTCAAGTCATAAGTGTTTGATAATGGACAACTTTTATTGACCTAGAATTGAGTCTCCTAGGTCAATTTTAGCGCAAAAAACGCTAAAATTTGACATTTTTTAAAAGATGTCCAAAATTGTCATATGAATACTCAGATCTACTTGAAATTTTGCGTAGATTACAAATCTGAAATAAAAAATAGGGGTTCTCATTTGAAACAACGAAGTTAGGTTCTGTTTGAGACACCCAGTATATCCGGGCGCATTTTAAACTACACCATCAAATTCTTTGATTTAAATTAAGGGGGGTTTCCATTTAACTTTTTTTCATAAAACCACTTTTTAACACTCTCCCAGACGTATGCTATGTGTTTCCGGACACCCTGTATAAATATTACTAAATTCTATTAAAAAACATTTTGAAGGACTGAGGTTTTTAGAAATAAAATTTGAAAAATTTTAATATATTTATTTGGAGGCTGCTAACGGTTAATACCAAAATCAACAATAACAGTGCTTTGAATTGTCTAATTGCTGTAAGGCAAATTCTATTAAACCTAGATGATATCGTAATTTACAAATTAATAAACCTAATGAGCTATATTGCCATAAACCTGAAAGAATTCAAATTCTTTGGAAGCTAGAAAATACAATTTGTTCTTTTGTTATAAAAATTTTGTACTTTCCAAATTGATTAACTTTTACGGGGTAGAAAAGTCGTAAGACACTTTTAACTTAAGGGCAGGGCATCGTTTTGAGTCGTTCGAATGCTTGTTTTTCGAGTGTTTCACGGTGGTCAGGATGAGCGACTTGAATAAGAGCGTGTGCTCGCTGTCTGAGCGTTTTTCCAAAAAGCGATGCGATTCCATGTTCGGTAACCACGTAGTGGACATGGGCGCGAGAAGTCACAACACCAGCACCTAAGACAAAAATGAAGAATAAAAGAAATGGGGAAAACAATTGATATCTTACCCTGTTTCAAACAGGTAACAATCTTGATTCTTTCGATTTTTTATTCATTGACTGCAAAGCAATAATCGGTTTCCCTCTTCCGTCCAATCCTTCAGCTGCTCCACGGATAAAATCTACTTGTCCTCCAAAACCTGGAAGAAAAAGTATAAATAAAATAATAATAGAATGAAAAAGATATCTTACCGCTGTACATGCGAGTTCCAATTGAATCAGAACAGACTTGTCCAGTTATATCGACTTCAATGCAAGAATTAATGGAAGTCATAATCGGTTGCTGTCTAATTATGGCAGTAGAGTTGGTATAATTAACCTCTTTCATTACTAAAATAAATTATTTTTTTAATATTTAAAAAAATGTGTTTCTGATGATACTTACAAACCATGGGGTTGTTGTTGATAAAATCGTAAGTTTTTTGTGTCCCAATGAGAAAAGAGGAGACAATTTTTCCTCTGTGGAGGGGTTTTTTGTTGTTGGTGATGACGCCTTTTTCGACGAGGTTGATAACACCTTCGGAGAACATTTCGGTGTGGACGCCGAGGTCTTTGTAGCAGCCGAGTTGTGAAAGTACGGCATCTGGTATGCTTCCGATTCCGAGTTGAAGAGTGGCACCGTCTTCAATTAGGTTTTGACCAATGAGTTTACCGATGGCTGATTCTTCTTCGGTCGGCTTACCGCCACCGTGTTGTGGAAGATCGTCTTCAACTTGGACTGCGAAGTCGAAATGCGACTTATGGACGATACCATCACCAAAAGTCCTTGGCATTTTCTTATTTACTTGCGCTGAAAAAATTATTATCAAATTAGAAAAGGTACTAGTTTGAAGAGCTTTCAGCAAAAACTTCCTTTTGGTGAAAATTTGTGGAAATCAACGAATGGTTTGGGTGCACCGCAGTTTTTAAAATTTCAAACGTGCATATCTCCGCCATTTTTTCTTTCTCAACTATTTAGGAAGGTTGTGTAAAAATTTTAAAAAGACAGAACCAAAGTTGAGATCAGTAAAGATTCGATTTGACCCTTCAGGGTCCGGAAGACCCTTACCCAAAAACCCGACATTGAGGGGGAAACGATAACTTCTTAAAGGAAGTTCAAATCAATAACCCATTGAACAAAATGGGCATCAGAGCAATTTTAATTTATTTCCCATGTTTAGATTCATTTAGTTCATTAAGAAGCAAAGAAATCTGACCGACAAGTTCAATGAAATGCCAAAATTGGAGAAACTCCAAAAGGAAGTTTTTTACGCCGAATTAAATCTTAAATGGGCTAACAAGCCTTGACTAAAAATAAAATTTGAACGAATGCCACCGATTAAAAAGAAACCAAAAAATGGAATTATTAGAAGAAAATACATAAAATTACCGATGATGATTTTGGAATGTGTCATTGCCGCCCGGACGCAGTCAACGCTCGTTCCTAAACTGCAGAAACCATGTTGATCAGGTGGCGAAACCTTAAAATTAATGCAAATAAATTATTGTATTTTGTAACATATACCTACTATTGTTTAGGCAATAAAATTGTAATAAATAGCTTTCACTTTCTACATTTTAAATTATTAAACGTACGTGAACAATTGAGACGTCAGGTTGATATATCCCCTTGTGAAAAAGTAACGGAATATCTTGAAGAAAAATCGGAATCGCATCTGCTCGTCCATCAGCGACCGCTTTCCTCACGTTTGCCGCCATGAAGAACGACACCGATCGGAATATTCCTGCAACATGATTCATTTGAAAGGTTATTCAATTTATTTCAAGAATTTGTCAAATTCGCACTTCAATTTGTCTTTTATGATACATAATTTATGCATTAGAAACATAATAAATTTTGATAAAAAGTCATTTTATTATATATTTAAACTTAATAAAGCAACAAAATTAAAAATAAATAAACTTTCGTTTAATGACTGTACTAAAAGATTAAAAAATATTTACACAAAATCAAAACCCTTATCAGGTGGAAAAATTGAACTTTGATTTAAAGATTATGAATTATATTATACACGTAAATAAAAAAAAAGGAAATAATTTTTACCATCATATTCTGGCTGGGCATATGTTCCGGGCCCTTCGGATGCATGTGGCAAACGGTGACATCTTTTAAATTACAATTTTTCCCATGTGACGCCATCGCGTTTGCCAAAGTAATCGGCGTCGCAGCCGCCCCACTCATAAAAACGGTATTTCCTTGAAAAAAAAAAAAAAAAATTAATCAATTTAAAATTTTGACTATATTAAACCTACATTAAAAATGACGTACAGTGACACTTACTATGACTTCTACGTCAACTTTATAAAAATACAAAAAAATATAAAATGTTAAAACATGGCAAAACAAAAAAATGGAGCACGAGCGAAAAACGGTTTAATTCTATCCATAAGTGCAGTTAAAAAAATGAGGAAGTGCAAGAACATTTTTTCCGGTCTGATGAGTAACAAAAATTTTATGTGGATGTGGACCTTATTTCAATTGTGATTGTTGTTACTATATAAAGAAAAGAATTCATTAATACATAATTTTTGACCATGTCACCGTATTATTTAGGAGGGAAAAAATAATCAGATTCTTATAGACAAGGATTAGAATTTTTCAAATAATTCTGTATAAATTATCTATACAATTGCCCCGAAGCATGCAGGTACTTCATAGAAGGGCAAATTGTAATCAATTACTTCTATAATCATGTAATCTTATCAGATAGATTATCAAATCCAAAATATTTTATTATTAATGATTTCCTAAAAGAACAGTAATTGATTACTTGCTACCGGGATCAAGGTGGTCCGTTGAACCAGAGCCCCCAGCCCAGGGGCTCCACAAGAAAGGGGGAAAGTATGGGAAATTATAAACACCAAGGAGATGTTTTTT